>JXSR01S007551.1:2385-16889 GCA_000969725.1 Ophiothrix spiculata
TTTATTCATTTCATTTTTTATCTATTTTTTATTTATTTATTTATCTATTTATTTGTTTGTTTGTTTATTCATTCATTTATTTACAAACTACTTGTCAATATATCACCTTGAACACTAGTTGATAAGGGTTATATATATCTAAAAAATAACAGGTTATTAGGAATTTGAGAGCAGTAAACTAGTCCTTGTAAACTCCTACTTCCTGGCAAATCTGCGTGCAATATGGAATTCATGAAATGTTGTTATTCATTGCAAACGATTGAAAAATAAGCATACTCAGTATTATTATATTGTTTTGAGTATGAATAATTTCAAACACGTTCTAGGCATTTTTATTTAATTGAATATGAATAACAAAACAGGTTGAGAAAAAGGAGAAACTTACTGGATAACAAAAGACGAGGAAAGTTATTTTAAACTAGATTTTGATATTAAATTTCCAAGACTGCAGAAAACATCAGTTTTGATAGATCCTGACGTGTCATGAAAAAAGAACCGGTAAGAAATATGATTACTTTGAAGAAAACATGTCTGATCATCACCGTGTGCATACGTAAATTTGATTTAAGTATTGAACCGCAAGTTCTTATATGTAACAATGTAGTATTTTACACAATTTTATGTCGGTTTACATACAATTAGGAAAACACCTCTTATTATTGCTACACATCTGCACAAAACAAACTCTACCATTTCGGGAGATTGTTCACAGAAATTCAATCTGCAACATCAACATGTGAAATTGTCTTGTTCATGCTGCAGGTATCTAATTCTTGAATAAATATTGTCATAAGTATTGTATTTCAGATTAGTGTATTCTATTCTTTCAAAATAAAAATGTTCGAAATATTATTATTGATCAAAGATAGGTGAAGAGAATAGAGAGAAAACATTGAAAGATTCAAATCCATTTTCCTCTAAAAATGGCTAATGTTACAAATTGGATCGGATATATATAATACGTATTTAACTGCTAACATCATTGCAAAGGTCAAAGTCCTTGATACGTTCAAATAATAATGAAGAAGATTGAAATGCAGAGACTGATATACTCCGGACAGTAAACTTATTTCAGCATACTACTTGAAAGAACACTTATCGATGTCAGTCAGTGAGCATTGTATTGAGAGACGACGCTATTGAAAATCAACTTGGAGTGAAAATCTACCACCGGTATGTTTACTAGCGTAATGTTGTTCTGATGAGTCGCTCAGCATATAGATTAACCCTATATTCGGTGAATTGCTATAAAATTCATCAATTGCTACCTCAGGTAAATTCCAAAAAATCTCGGAATACTGGGTTTATATAAGGAAATGATATAGTGCAACTAGGGCGCAACAATATTCATTCAATACATACGTCAATAAATTGGTTGTGCCTGAATGTATTTCTTATTTCCTCGTCTGGGTTTGATTTATAACAATTCTCTGATTGAAAGGTTTACATAAAGTAACGTAGATGATAAATTTTCTGTAAAGCTATAATTGTAGATATTGGCCTGCCAAGGTATTCTTCTTTTCAATTCCATTTTTCTTACCTACGCCATGACTGAACAGGGAATAGTAAACTTTCAAAATCCAATTACTAGAGCTGACAAATTTTATCTACATTCATCAGAAAATGTATCGGGGGGAATATAGGCATATAAACAATGTTTTATTTCTGCCAATGTTAAAAGAAAACGTCAGCCATAGGGTAAGATCGCATTTCAATTTATATTTGAAAACCAAAGAACCCGATGTAGCTTAAATGTAATTAATTATATTCATTGAGACACACATGTGTCTGAATAGTCGACTTCAATATAAACTCATTGATTTAAACGAAATTTGCCAAATTCCATCAAACTCAGGTAAATTTGAATATAAAACAATGGAATCTATTAACTTGTGACTTTGGCTTTGGTTGATAGTAAGTTTTTAAAAGAGTCTTGTACATGTATAACCACGGTATCATCCTTTAGCATCAGACAGAATTTACAAATTAACAGCTACACATAGTTTGTTTTTAAGATATACATCTGACCTTGTGTTATGTGCTGGGGTATAAATGCGTTTGATGTTTCAAACAGGAAAAAATAGATCAAATCAAATCAAATCAAATCAGATACTTTCTTCCGCATATATTTACCGAACGATATATTTGCCAAGTATAAAGGTATAATTGAAAAGTTTTGATATAAGCTACTTCCATGATACATTGAAATATTGGACTTATAAGTCAAGTTGTACGGGTGTTTTACGTATGAAATTCTTGCAAATATATTGCACCGTAATTTCTTGCTTTCTACATTTAATTTACTAGAAACTAATTTAGGCGTGTTGGGGATGGCTAATATTAAAACTTGTAATACAAAATTACAACAAAATGTTGTTAACACAAATACTATGATATCATCAAGAAGGCCGAAGGTCTTTTTATTTACCTATAAGTAGTTAAGATGTCCTTGTGTAAATTTTGAATTTACCTATGACACCTGCTGCATTTCAAATTGACTACTAGTTTGAAGAAGTTTAAAGACATCACTCGTGACAAGTAAAATGAAATCTCGAGCACTTCCACCATGATGCAACTGGATGGACATCTTAAAATAACATCACATATTTTTATAGGACATAAATATTTCATCTAAACTCCTCGGGCGAAATGTAACCTGCGTGGTTTGACAAAATAGAATTCATGAAATTTCATTTTGTTAACAATTGCAAACGAGGGCAACGTTAGTATCATTTGTTTTAAGTATAAATAATTTCATACACATTCAAGGTCATAAACAAATTTGTTTCTTTGCAATGTTTCAGAATAACAAGCAAGCTCAAAAATTGAAGAAAATTACTGAGTATTAAAGGGCGAGGGAAGCAGTACGTTACAATTTAATCGAAACTGAAACGTTATTTGAAGGGAAAAAACCGGTAAGAAATATGATACCTAAGAATTAAAAAAAATCTGAACATCACCGTGTACACAGTGATAAAGAATTGAATACTCGACAATTCAAATACGTGCAAAATGTAGTACTGCATTTCATACATACACGCGCATCTGCCCAACAAAGTAAAAACGCAGTATGTGCAATGCAGATCAATTGCAAGTTACTTCCTTTTCCCTAGGAGAAATCTTCCACAAAACAAGCAGGCGATCAATTCTCTTTCATGACTAAAGGCAATATCTACTATATCAAACATGCGTACATACAACCTTCTAGCATGGTAGTGATTTGAGGTGAAATTGCATGCTAATAAGATGTATCTGCTATGCTTTATTTAATGCACATACTGCGTTTTTACTTTGTGGGGCAGGTATTAGTTTTACATAAAGATATATCAGCACAATAATGATACGTTCAATCACAATAACACACAATTAGCCAGTTCAAATGTTCTGTCCGTGCATGACATTGCATTATGTAATCTGTAGTAAAATATTTCATTAACCCATTACTTATTCTATTCACTGGAGTCAATAAGTATAGATAATCCCCACTTGAGAAAATGCAATCCTTAAAAATCCTTTTGTGTTTACACGATAAAAAGCACATCTAAAAACCTCTAGACGTTTTTGCTTTCGTCGAAGACAATAACCTATCCTACAATTTGATTGACAGGCCTCTTTTGTGCGGTAAAATTAATTCGATACTTCGTTTGTCATTTACAATAATTTGTAAACTATTTTGTAAACTAAATCCTTTGTCCGTTAATGAGATAACTTAAGACAAACTTGAACAAGCTAAGTGTTTCCTATTACTTATCCTATTATTGTAAACCAAGTGTAACCGTAACGACCCTGTTAACGAGCTCATTATGCAGTTCTGTATTCCAAGTCTCGCCAAACGAGAAAAAAAAAATGGTCACGAGATTTTGTTTTTTTACGATTAAGTTTACAAATGTAAACTAAATCCTTTGTCCTTTAATGAGATAACTTACGACAAACTTGACCAGGCTAAATGTCGAAAGTCTGCAAAAAACAAATTCTCTACTTTTATGAGGTTGTTCAAGGAAATCTAATCTGCAACGTCAACATGTGAAATTCACTATTAAATTCATGCTAAATGTATATGTTACTTAAACAAAGATTTTTCAAAGTATTGTATTTTAAAGCATACGTGTATTCTTTATTCTGTATCAAAAATAAATATATATATATATATATATATATACAAAACGAAATATTTGTTCGAAATACAGCAGTAATGGTTAGTTTAAGAATTTTATTGACAGCATCGAATAATATCTCATTGCCAAGTTCTTGATACGTTCAAATAATTATTTTGCGAATTATTGGAATGCAAAATACAATGCACTCTGGACATTAAACTCATACCAAAACGCTACTTGAAATAACATTTATCGGTGTCAGTAGATGAGGCTTTTCAATGAAGTTCATCTTGGAATGAAAATCTACCACCGGTATGTTTACCAGAGCAATTACGCACTGATGATGAATCGCTCGGCATATAGATTAACCTACTATTCGGTGCAGGAATCATACAGTTGCTTTAAATTTAACAAAACAAATTTAGAAATACTTGGTTAACTACAGGAAATGCTCCAGTGCAACAATATTCATTCAATACATGCATGACATGTGTCAATAAATTAGTTGTGCGAATGGTATACCACCGGTATATTTACTAGTACAATCCAACACTATAAATAGTGAATTGCTCAGCATATAAATTAACCCAATGTGTAAGAATCAGTTGCTTAAATACACCATTTTTTACCTAACGGAAAATAACAAAAATCGAATACTTTTCAGTACTAGAAATACTTTGTTAACAATGTAACGTGTAAACTACAGGAAATGCTCAAGTGCAACAATATTCATTCGATGCATATGTCAATAATATTGGTTGTGTCCTGGTTGTGTCCGAGCTCTTTCCATGGTTTTGATTTATTTTAATTCCCTAATAGAAATGTTTTTAAAAAAAAGTAACGTAGATGTTACATTTCTATAAAGCTATAACTGCTGATTATTATATTCATTGTTGCCTTTATGGAGAAATAAGCTGACATACTGACATACCGTTGAAACTGGCCTGCCGTGGATTCCTTATTTTCAATATTTTTTCTAACATGCTATGATTGAATAGAAATATTAAACTCTCCAAATCTAACTATTAGACAACTTGACAATCTGCATTTATTGAAAATGAATCTAGAAGAATAAATGTAGGTAAACAATGTTAAGGGTTAGATTGCATTTCAAGTTACACTTAAAAACCAAAGAACCCGATGTAACTTTGATATAATTATATTTAGAAACGAATGAGTCTGTATAATGTTTAAATTTCAATATAGGTTTTTTTTAAACAAATTACTGATTTAAACTAAATTTACTAAATTTCATCGAAACTCGGGTATATTTAGGTATAAAACGCAGGAATTTATTAACTTTTCACATTGCAAGAGATAAATTAATAGCCTGAAGGTAAATCAGGAGATTGGCAAAGATATGTTATGACTTCCTCAAAATTTGCGGGAAAACAGTGAAAATGTTTATTAGTAAAATTTGACACAATATATGAAGAGACTTTAACGTTAATCTAAAGTCTTTTTGATAGTAAGGTTCTATAAGAGCCTTCTTGACAACGACATCATCCTTTACGAACACACAGAATTCATAGAGAAAACACAAATTAAACTATACCTACAGGTTATGGCGTTTTAGGAATATTGATTACAATTGCGTACAAATGTTTATAAAGTTTATTTCGATACAAATATGCGACAATCAATTAAGAAAATCCCTGTCTTGATTTTATCAAATTATTCATTTTAAAAATGGTTAAATTAATGGTGTGTTTTTATTACTGTCATGATAGGGATTTTCAAATAACACCACCTGTTTTTTTGTTTTTCACAACAGAAAATATATTTTCTTTTGGAATAATAATAATGTAGGATTCTTATTGACAGGATCAAGAACATATAGAGATCTTTAATTGGTTTTGGTGTTTAAAGTCTATAATTGTTGAAATAAGCTTCTATTTGGAGTGAAATTTATAATTAAATCTTTATTCAAACGGTTATCATTTTGTGCTTGCTGAGAGAGCCGGTGTAATGAGACTGAGTGTCTCCCATAACCAGGAGTCCGGGTCTAATTGAACTAGACGGAATAAGTCGCAATCAATGATTTATTGATTGCACAGTCCGTTTTACAAAATGGAATAGTAGCTAGGACACTCAGTCATACGGACGCTGTATTTCATTACACCTGGGTGAAAGAGTTTTGATTGAAATTAGGAGGGATAAAAAAGAAACCGACACATTCAGGTCAAGTCAAAATATCTGTGTGACCTTAGAATTTTTTTACTGAAGCTAAAGCAATCCTGTTGTACGAATTATTTCGATTATTCAGTTATTTTCCGTAATCTGTAGGAAGCAATCTGTATTTACAACCTACGACATGGTACCAGAATACTTTAATTACGGTTTACTGGTGTGACTGAGGTCTAGAAGATTTATTCTTTACCCTAGACATACAATAACTGATAGCCTACTATCTTGTGGTGAGGTAGGCTTTGTGTCATGAATTGAGGTATAGTGAATGGGTGGAGGCGGTACAGTTCTCGTTACAATCAGGAGTATTAAGTTACCATATTTTCAGAAAGGTGTGGTCAATTTATTTGGTTTGTAGACCATAACCTTGGCAATTTATCAGGCTATAAGTCACCATTGTTTCATCTTCAATTATTATTTACATATCCCTGCCTCGGCAGTAGTTTGTATTTTCATTAATGTATTTTAAGTGTTTTAATCATTTATCATGTTTTTGCGCTTACAGATATGCGCTAAGTATAGTTTTTGTGCTTTAGAAATTCTTATTATTACTTTTATTTTCAATTGTATCTTTTTTACCATCTGACGTCCATTATGTTCTCAATTTGATATTGCCTCTGCGGCAACTTTATTGAGTATTTTAGATGTTAGAGATTATTTACTTTTTGAAATAATCGTATTTGAATGGCACTGTGCATGGGTGCGAGGATGCAACGGAGCAAGTGTATATCATGTATTACAATGCATTGAAGCTCATTGAATTGACTATACAGTGCATTGTAAAATTTGGCTATTACCTGTCCTTGTACCATTAAAAGTTTTGTTTAAAAGTAAATAGCACCCCCTTCATATATATTATTGAATTACATATAAAGATTTCATGAAATCAATTATGGTACCATTTTTGCATGAAATTCTATAATACACCCGCTATGACATTTGTTCCACCCTGTATATCCACTTGTTGTGGTTTGTCGACGATCCTTACAATCATATCTTTACAATGATATATAATTTACTGGGACTTTAACACAGGGAAAGGAACGATATGCGTTAAAAAGAAAGGACATGCAAATTCCACTCTACTTCAGTGTGTAACGCAGATTCGTCCTAACTCACGACACAACACCGGTAACGAACGCCAGTCAAGTCGGGCATCTCCCGGCAAAACGTCTCCGTCTGCAGTCACTGCCTGAATCATCTTCACTTTAACTAAATTGATTACGTGAAACTTAAGATCCTATTTTGTTCACACATAAGCTTTAAAATAGTGTTGATAAAATGAGAATACCTACAAGACAGTCTCAAAAAGATGTGTTAACAACCAGTGTGTGTCATAAATTTCCATGCAAGCTCTACTTGTCTTTGCTGAATTAAAATATACAATCGATCTCGACTGAAAATCCGAAAAAAATTATATACCATTAATTCTCGAAAACGCTACAAAGGGTGTCAGACGTCTCATGTTATCATTCAGGGGTTAGTGTACCTGATGGTTTCCTTGACTTGTTACTTTTTAGCAAACATCTTAGCAAGTCCAATTAACAATTCCTCAAAATATTAAATCATCTAAAACCACTAAATTATTCAAAAATTCATATAAGAATGCTTTAATATCACAGTATTAGTTTGAGTTGATCATTTTGATGACATTAGATGTTCAACCTATTTACATGTAATGTAACTTGAGTATCATTTCATATGTATCTCTAGGAGACTGGGACTTTACAGGCCTTTAAAGCTTATTATCCAGTTCTCCTCCACATGTTTTATCTGTATATTGTATCAAAATTATTTTGTTTTACTGTACATGTATACTTAACATTGTGGAAATAAAGTTATGCTTATGCTTATGCTTATACAAGGCTGACAACCAAACTCTTCTTCAACATCTCTAAGATCAAAGATCAGGGACTCATTTACATTAAATTAAATTACAAACGGAAATTAAGGGATTTCATATTTTGTTACAACTTTTGACATTGAACTATATTTTGCAGTATCACGTGCCTTATGTCAATTATCTTACAGTTAAATTAATACGGACTACATCATATTTTATGTTATTGGTATATATAAGAGACCATGCATAAACAATGAAAGTTTGTTTATTTATTTTTTTATCTATTCATTCATTCATTCATTCATTCATTCATTCATTCATTCATTCATTCATTCATTTATTTATTTATTTATTTATTTATTTATTTATTTATTCATTTATTTATTTATTCATTTGTTTATTTATTTACCTATTTATTTGATTATTTGATTATTTATTTATTTATCTATTTTTTATTTATTTATTTATCTATTTATTTGTTTGTTTGTTTATTCATTCATTTATTTACAAACTACTTGTCAATATATCACCTTGAACACTAGTTGATAAGGGTTATATATATCTAAAAAATAACAGGTTATTAGGAATTTGAGAGCAGTAAACTAGTCCTTGTAAACTCCTACTTCCTGGCAAATCTGCGTGCAATATGGAATTCATGAAATGTTGTTATTCATTGCAAACGATTGAAAACTAAGCATACTCAGTATTATTATATTGTTTTGAGTATGAATAATTTCAAACACGTTCTAGGCATTTTTATTTAATTGAATATGAATAACAAAACAGGTTGAGAAAAAGGAGAAACTTACTGGATAACAAAAGACGAGGAAAGTTATTTTAAACTAGATTTTGATATTAAATTTCCAAGACTGCAGAAAACATCAGTTTTGATAGATCCTGACGTGTCATGAAAAAAGAACCGGTAAGAAATATGATTACTTTGAAGAAAACATGTCTGATCATCACCGTGTGCATACGTAAATTTGATTTAAGTATTGAACCGCAAGTTCTTATATGTAACAATGTAGTATTTTACACAATTTTATGTCGGTTTACATACAATTAGGCCTAAAACAGGTTTTGTCACATAATAAAACACCTCTTATTATTGCTACACATCTGCACAAAACAAACTCTACCATTTCGGGAGATTGTTCACAGAAATTCAATCTGCAACATCAACATGTGAAATTGTCTTGTTCATGCTGCAGGTATCTAATTCTTGAATAAATATTGTCATAAGTATTGTATTTCAGATTAGTGTATTCTATTCTTTCAAAATAAAAATGTTCGAAATATTATTATTGATCAAAGATAGGTGAAGAGAATAGAGAGAAAACATTGAAAGATTCAAATCCATTTTCCTCTAAAAATGGCTAATGTTACAAATTGGATCGGATATATATAATACGTATTTAACTGCTAACATCATTGCAAAGGTCAAAGTCCTTGATACGTTCAAATAATAATTGCGGAAGATTGAAATGCAGAGACTGATATACTCTGGACAGTAAACTTATTTCAGTATACTACTTGAAAGAACACTTATCGATGTCAGTCAGTGAGCATTGTATTGAGAGACGACGCTATTGAAAATCAACTTGGAGTGAAAATTTACCACCGGTATGTTTACTAGCGTAATTTTGTTCTGATAAGTCGCTCAGCATATAGATTAACCCTATATTCGGTGAATTGCTATAAAATTCATCAATTGCTACCTCAGGTAAATTCCCAAAAATCTCTGAATACTGGGTTATATAAGGAAATTATATAGTGCAACTAGGGCGCAACAATATTCATTCAATACATACGTCAATAAATTGGTTGTGCCTGAATGTATTTCTTATTTCTTCGTCTGGGTTTGATTTATTACAATTCTCTGATTGAAAGGTTTACATAAAGTAACGTAGATGATATATTTTCTGTAAAGCTATAATTGTAGATATTGGCCTGCTGAGGTATTCTTCTTTTCAATTACATTCTCTTACCTATGCCATGAATGAACAGGGAATAGTAAACTTTCAAAATCCAACTACTAGAGCTGACAATCTACACTCATCAGAAAATGTATCTTGGGGAATATAGGCATATAAACAATGTTTTATTTCTGACAATGTTAAAAGAAAACGTCAGCCATAGGGTAAGATCGCATTTCAATTTACATTTAAAAACCAAAGAACCCGATGTAGCTTAAATGTAATTCATTATATTTATTGAGATACATATATATGTGTCTGAATAGTCGACTTCTATATAAACTCACTGATTTAAACGAAATTTGCCAAATTCCATCAAAATTCAGGTAAATTTTAATATAAAACAGTGGAATCTATTAACTTGTGACTTTGGCTTTGGTTGATAGTAAGTTTTGAAAAAAGCCTTGTACATGTATAACCACGGTATCAGCCTTTAGCATCAGACAGAATTTACAAAGAAAACGGAAAATATAAACTTTATCTTGAGGTTACTGACTGTTTAGGAATATAGAATATATGTACGTCAAAATTGTATTGTTTTACCTTGATACAAAAATGTAATTAAGATAAGGTAGCACAGCATCTCTCTCGTCTTAATCGTATCTTATGATTGATTAATAGTTCAGTTAAAGAGGTTGGTTTTACAACACAGACTGAGCAGTTAAATGTCGTATTTTACTTTTATTCTGTCAAATTTTGGTTAGATGTCTCAACACAACAGTTTCGGGATCATTATTGTTAAAATATGTCATCGATTGTAAAAAAGGTCACCTTTTATTTATAGAAATGTTTTCTATTGAATGATGAAAACATGTGATGATTCTATAGGTGACGGTGAGCCGTGCTTGTGTGACTAAGATCTTTTAGAGATTTTAGAGATCTTTAAATAAGTGATATTGGCCTGCTGAGGTATTCTTCTTTTCAATTACATTCTCTTACCTATGCCATGAATGAACAGGGAATAGTAAACTTTCAAAATCCAACTACTAGAGCTGACAATCTACACTCATCAGAAAATGTATCTTGGGGAATATAGGCATATAAACAATGTTTTATTTCTGACAATGTTAAAAGAAAACGTCAGCCATAGGGTAAGATCGCATTTCAATTTACATTTAAAAACCAAAGAACCCGATGTAGCTTAAATGTAATTCATTATATTTATTGAGATACATATATATGTGTCTGAATAGTCGACTTCTATATAAACTCACTGATTTAAACGAAATTTGCCAAATTCCATCAAAATTCAGGTAAATTTTAATATAAAACAGTGGAATCTATTAACTTGTGACTTTGGCTTTGGTTGATAGTAAGTTTTGAAAAAAGCCTTGTACATGTATAACCACGGTATCAGCCTTTAGCATCAGACAGAATTTACAAAGAAAACGGAAAATATAAACTTTATCTTGAGGTTACTGACTGTTTAGGAATATAGAATATATGTACGTCAAAATTGTATTGTTTTACCTTGATACAAAAATGTAATTAAGATAAGGTAGCACAGCATCTCTCTCGTCTTAATCGTATCTTATGATTGATTAATAGTTCAGTTAAAGAGGTTGGTTTTACAACACAGACTGAGCAGTTAAATGTCGTATTTTACTTTTATTCTGTCAAATTTTGGTTAGATGTCTCAACACAACAGTTTCGGGATCATTATTGTTAAAATATGTCATCGATTGTAAAAAAGGTCACCTTTTATTTATAGAAATGTTTTCTATTGAATGATGAAAACATGTGATGATTCTATAGGTGACGGTGAGCCGTGCTTGTGTGACTAAGATCTTTTAGAGATTTTAGAGATCTTTAAATAAGTGATTTATTTTTTTTCCTTATTATTGAAATAAGCTTTTATTGGTCTGCACCAATATATGAGAGACGACGGAAGAATCTGAAAAACGATGCACTATAAATCTTAAAACTAAAGGCATTGGCCCAGAAGATTTAGGTTACGGTTTACTGGTGTGAGTGATGTCTAAAAGATTTGTTCTTTACCGCTAGACATAAAATATCACTTGGTCTGCTATCTTGTGTTGAGATGGTGAACGTCTATAAGTCGGGCATCCTCGGCAATCACAGCCAGGATCGTCTTAACTTTAACTAACTTAGTTGATTACCCAAAACGTAACATTAAGAACCATATTTCACTCACACATAATTTGCTTTAAAAGAGTTTTGATAAAAATTAAAAACCTACAAGGTTTTTGTACCATGAGTGAAAATGTAAACTTGGTTTTTATTTATTAAAAGAGATGTTTTAACAACCATCTTTCAGTTTTCAAACATAGATACCCGTATACACATCGTCGTAATGTCCTTATGTGTTTAAACATGTTAAATGTGAGTTCAATGTGAGCCTAACACAAACGAGATTAACAAAATGAAGCTAACTAATAAAACAGGTCTTTTACTAATGCCCAAGCAAATTCTGGTCGCTTTTCTTAATTAAAATGTGTTTCGCGAAAGGTCATCGGCTGAAGTGGGCGACAAGTAAGCTTGACACATGTCTCATGCGAATCATTCAGGGGGCACTTTATTCGGTTTTTGCTAACATGACTGATAACTTTATAGTGTTATTTGACTTCACGACTCATCTTCAAGATCTGTTAGATCAGTGACTACATTACCTCAAATTCGTCACTATCTATACATTGCGTCCCTAGATAATCAAGGCCATAAGATGAACTAAGAATAGCTTAGAGGAACTAAAAATAGCTTATAGAGGAACTAAGAATAGCTTATACAGAACTCAAGTACTCTAAGAATAAATTGACAGTGAAAATCTGAATTAAAATGAAGAAAACAAATAAACAAATTGGAGCAGAAATATACATTTAAGGATTTGCCATCATCAATTTTTTGGAACATCATGGGCAATCCCTTTAATTTAAACAGAGCATAAAATTGGGTAAAATTTTGCATGAAATTTGGTAAAATTTTGTCGATGTGGACTTTAGATTGTATTGCATATACATGATAAAAGCTCTCTGAGATGTGTTTATAAATGCAGAGTTACGAGTAGGCCCTATTATAACAATTAGACAAAACTAACTACATTCTACTTTTGCGTTTCAATGTAGAGAATAAGAAAAATTCTTATTTTGTAAAACAAATGTATTTATTATATTTCAGGAATATTCAGGACAGATGAATCATTAAAACAAAATCACATATCATATATCAGCATTGATGTAATTATCATTTGGTGTTTGCTGACTAATTATTTACAGTCTAACAACAAATTTGGGCGAATGATATTTTATTTTATTTTAATAAGAACTCAGACGGTAAATGTAATATCCTAAATAAAGAAATTCAAACGTCCATGATAATCAGGGCGTAGCCAGGCAGACCTAAATGCTTTGATAGACATGAATGTCAGCCACACTTTATTGGACATATATGTTGTATAAGAGCTTTTATTTCTGGAACTCTTACTATTAATCATGTTTGATATATAACAGACAGGCGCAAAAATAAATGACTAGCTCATATGGTTTGAATACCATTAAATTCTTCACACATTAACAGATTTGAACGTTACACGTTTTACATGATGCAACCGTGGAATATTTTCATTTCGTGCAAATGTGGGAAATAATTGGAGATATGCGTAAATTATTTTGTGTTAGTTTAGAAATAGTTAGATTTGATTTGTTATAGGTTAATAAATCATTCTCTATTCAGACATGCCGTATGTATAAAAAAACCTGTAATTAAAAACAAGAATACCTCCACAGGCCAACATATTAGTTATAGCTTTATAGAAAATGTAACTTCTACGTAACTTTTTTGTAACCTTTCAATCAGAGAATTGTAATAAATCAAAACCAGACGAAGATATAAGAAATACATTTGGGCACAACCAATTTATTGACAAATGCATTGAATGAGTAATGTTGCACTAGACCGTTACCCAAAGAACTCTACATTGTTTTTTAGTTATTTACCTGAGGTAAAAATTGATGGAATTTATAGCAATTCGCCGAATATTGGGTTAATCTATATGCTGAGCGACTCATCAGTACAAAATTGCGCTAGTAAATATACCGGTGGTAGATTTTCATCCCGAGTTGAATTTCAATAGTCTCGTCTCTCACTACTATGTTTACTGACCATGCTGACTGACACCGATAAGTGCTATTTCGAGTAGTTTGTTGATATGAGAATTTATGTCCAGAGTAAATCAGTCTCTGCATTTCATTCTTCCGTAAACCAATTACTTAAACGCAACAAGAACTTCGACCTTTACAATGAGATATTTTCGATGTTGGCATTAAATCATTGTTTTATATAATATCTCATAATATGTGACCCATCATATCGAAAGGTACCTTAAGGTCAGCATAGTAAATTACGAGATACGGGCCATTTAAGCTGAGCATAGTCAAAAATCAC
>JXSR01S007551.1:23653-34299 GCA_000969725.1 Ophiothrix spiculata
TTGCCAGTTACATGTAATTTTCATAATTTAGAGATTTTTCAGGAGTGCATTATGTGTAATACTAGAATACAGATGTCTTTATTGCGATTTGTTGAATACAATCTTAGTTAACTTGGTGTCAAACAATATTTATTATCCAGCCAAAGTTATTCTGATTTAAAACAGAATCATATTACCTATTATATTATAGTGGGTCATAGGTCTCAATAAATAATTTGCACAGGAGAAAGCATGAATGGAGATAAAAGGTAAAATACTATTTAGGGCATACAATGTATGCCAAGGAACAGTTTTTAAAGAATACAAAATAACAAAGTAACACTTTGTTGAACACCACATCATGAAGGAATTTGAAAGTTTAAAAGTTCATATATGCCCTAATTAGGTTATAAACTATAGATTAAAACTCAAAATGGCTCCTGGAAAAAAAAAGTATTTCGCACTGACTTACCAAAACTTTGATTAATTTAACCTGATATTTATATTCTCTATATGAATAGTCATATAGTGGTGGAAATCGTCTCACTGCTTCAATTAAATGCTCCTTATAATCCTCCATTGTTGAAATAAAGTTTTCTTGAAAATTGTAAAATGTTTGTGTACAGAAACTGCTACAACACTATGATCTGGGTCTATTGAGGGATTTTTGTGACTGACTCTTGCCACTTTAAGTAGGTCAATAACCTGCCCTACTTACAAGCTTCGCTCAGCGAAATTTAAAAAGTTGAACATTTACCAACTCTTGGCGAAGAGGTATGCGAAGAACTTTTCTTCCCTGGGGTAATAAAATTTGCTAGTAATTGGGTCAAATTTCTTCGCTTAGCAGCCAGCGAAGTGGAGTATACATCGGCCTTGAAGGTGCGTTTACACTGTGACGACTTAGGGGTAACGACAAGAAATGTAGTACATGCATATTTTTAATAAGATTTTTATCCACAAAAAAAAAACCGGTCTGATAAATGAAATCCTACAAGATGTTAGAGAAAAATACGTAACAACGGCGTACCATGAGTGTCAATGAAAATTTACTTTAATATTTTTAAAATTGCATTTAATGTTGCACAATCCTTATCAAGGGATGCAGTTTTCAGTGTTCACAGACTTCTAAGAGAAATGAAAATATACGAAGCCGTAGTGTCCTTATGCGTTTAAACATGGGTTTAATGTAAGCCTTACACAAATGAGGTTAATTAAAATGAAGCAAGCTAGTAAAAACGGGTCTTTTATAGATTTCCATGCAAGCTCTGGTCGCTTTTACTTTAAAATGTGTTTCGCAAAAGGTCATCAACCGAAGTGAGCGTCAATCAAACTTGACGCACGTCTCATGCATATAATTCAGGGGTACTTTACTTGGTTTTGTGATTGCATGACTGACAACTTTATGAGGTGCTTCCTGTTTGTTAGCATACATCATAGCAATCTTAGATAACAAAACTTAACGACCCGACTCATCTTCAAGACCTATAAGATCAGGGACTAGGTTACCTCAAATTACTCACTGTCTATAAATTGTGTTCCTAGATAATTAAGGGGATAATACAGACATGACAGAAGCGTACTCTGAGAATAAATTGATATAATAGTGAAAAGGTGAATTAAAACAAGGAAAATAGACGTATGGGCAGTCTGTGCTCCACTTATAGTTTATAGTTCAAACTATTATGTACCAGGTGTCCCAAAAAATGTTACATGGAGTAAAATGATCTTTTGCAAACACTCTAGCAGTTGGAGAATTCAAACTTTGCATATCGTTTAACACATACCTTTGCTAGATGTTTGCAAAATTTAAATATCACAGCATTATTAGATATCTATGTCAGAAACGTACATTTTCAAAATTCAACAAAATCGTAAGCATGTCCGTTTGATGTAATTTTAACCCTCGTTAAACCCCATATGAACCTGAAATTGACAGGCCCAAAGTATATTTGTATAGGATATGGTCTCTTCTTTCAATTGATACCAAATTCTTGAAAATCCGATAAGCTGTTACGCAATTGTGACATCATAAATTACTTCAGGTCCGAACAATATGTAAAAATCTTAATTTGGGGGAAAATGGCCACCAATTCAAAATTTTGCTATTTCTAATTGTCGATCGGGACTTTTGCTGATAAATTAAAAAACAATATAATTTGAACATGTCCTGTAAGTTTCGGTATCATATCTAAAAATTATTTTTTTCCCAAAATGTATACAAGTGTGCAGTTCAAACAGTTAAGGAATTCATGTTACCCGTGAAAAATTGAATATGCTTATATTAATATTCTTCAACTTTCGCGCCACAATTTAATTCACATGTTCAATATAAACAACTCATTCTGGAATGCTGGTATCTCTTAATAATAGAAATAATAGAAATATTGGAAGAGAGTTCAATTATTGTTCATTGAAAATTGTACCAAATTTGGTTCAATATAAAGTCTGAATCTACATGATCAGCTAGATATAAATTATTATTATTTTGTTGAATTTTAATTAAATGCGTATTCCTGTGTTAACAACTCAAAAACTAATGTTGCTGCAATATCAAAGTTTTACCAGTATCTAGAATTATTTATGCAAAAGTTTTGTTTCTCCAACTACATGTACTATAGTTTTTGCATTTTTTTCTATATGTAACCGTTTTTGGGACACCTGGTACAAGTTTTCTACACCTGGTAGCACGATGTATTACTTGGGCTCCATTAGGAAGTTTACCTTCTGATCCCGTTGGAATGTTATCACTATTTTCTGGAAGCATTTTGACAATTTAGCACTGCATGGAAGCTTGGCATTAAAACCGAGTTTTAAATCGCTCTAATTTCCAGCGATATAAACAAGATTTCTTGTGTGTGTCTCCTGCTATCTGACTGTCTAACTGACTCATAAATATAAAATTAACACCGTCTATAGTGCTTCAAAAGTCATTACTCTTCTTTGAAAGTGTAGATGAGATATTTGAATGTGGAATTGTATTGAACATACAGTATGTGGCTTTTGCTACTATAAACGCAAATATGCGGTACTCCAATGCGGCCAACATTATAGAAATTACGGTACTCTAGTAGATGTGGTTGCAAGTGTTTAATTACTACACCTTGTTACAAAGAGGTAATACTAGGGCTTTGCTACTTCGTTCAAATATGGGTCAAACTTTTGACATTTTGCAGGGACATTTGAGCCTGCTTTGTGCAAAATGACAAGCTTATGTCAATATTGATTTACTATTATCTCTCAAGTAATTCAAAACGGATTCAACCATGTTTTATGTTTATTGGCCTAATAGAGACCATGCATCAAAGGGATACTTTAAGCTGCTATTGCTTGTTACGATTATTCGGTATCAGACAATGTTAAGCCTTTTTATTATTTATTCCAAACCATTTTGTCCATCATAGAGTTGAAATATATGTATAGTATCAAGTAAGCGTGAAGTACGGAAGTTCAGTAATAGATAGATTATCAAGGGAAAATCGTGATTTTTATCAATTTCCGTTCAATTTATGATACAAAACCGCAGATATGTTACAAAAATGTCATAGAAGCTAGGCTGTCTTATGGCGTATTGTGAGGTAGATTTCTACACCTTGCAAGGTGCTGGAGTGTATCATAAGACTTAATACCCTACTGCGTGAAAATGACGGAAATTTAAGACACATTACCATGACTCCATGTATAAAATACTGAACTCAGTCAACATCACATTTCTGACTTGTAAATAATATAAGAGTTACACGACCCCGACCTACAAAAATAAATTTCTAAGATGTATAAAATGGCATGACCATCAACTTGGCATATTTTGGTTTATGTGAGATACATCTATCAGTTGTGTAATTTGAGAAAAGATGTAAGTTGTGCAATTTACTTGCCTAAATCATTATCTTGAACACGTTTGTTGGTGTAAAAGGTTATGTCCACGGAATCATACAAAAATTAAAACAGGAATTTAAGACAATTTCATGTGTCGTTGGTTACTTTCATGTTGTCTGCACAAATCCCATGATATAATCTAGAAGAAGGGTCTTTCTATTTGCCTACAGGTAGTTAAGATGTCTGTGTGTAAATTTACTTTTGACACGTCACTGTTTGAAGCGGTTGCTGCATGTAAAACGGGCTACTTTCCAAAGAACTTTAAGGGGGCATCTCCCCTCGATTTTTTTTCAGTAACAAAAATGAGATTTTAATAACATGAAGAAGTATTTATTATTTTCTTTCATTTGCTTTAAATTTGATCGAAATCGGACATTCCTTCGCGAAGTTACAATGTTTTAAGCTACTTAACGTCTTAATTCTTTCTTTATTTATCGGAATCTTAAATGCGTTTATCTCAAAATGCGATTTTCGGCTACTTGGAAACTTGCCCCTCAAAAATTTTGCACTTCTAAATGGTGTATCACCACCAAATTTGGCTCAAATATAAAAATTTCGCACTTCTAAATGGTGTATCACCACCAAATTTGGCTCAATTATAGCTTATGTAATGCTTGTTTTTGAATTGGCTTTATTTTTTGACTTATGACCTTTCAAGGTCAAATCCAGCAAGAAAAAAGTGATTTTTTAATAAAACGGAAGAAAAAAGAAAATTCAAAAAGTCTCTCCATTAAGTTGCAAGGCAATGCCTATATATTATACCTGAATAGTAAAAAATAAGTAAATTAGTCACCTTAGGTACTTATTTTTGGAGGCAAAATTTACTTTTTTATTATGCCCAAATTTGACTGCCGTGACCTTTGACCCCAGCTCATTTGCATATGACTATTCAAATTTACAAATAAATATAGCTTTCTTAAACCTCAGTCAATATGCTTTGTAATGATATATAACAGCCATACTTCCAACATTCCAACTACTTCTACCCTGCTTTTCAAAATAACACCTCAAAATTAGGGTAGATGCCCCCTTAAAGACATCACTTTGACATGTACCACGGTATGGCGTATATGATGCAACTGGTCGGAATGCTAAAATAACGTCGTAGGTTTCTAGAGTCATAAATATTTCATCTTAACTCTTCAAGCCTACGTGGTTTGGCGATATAGATTTCATGATATGTTATTTTGTTATCATCGCAGTATTTTTGGATGTTTGTTTTTATGATGTATGTATTTTTTTCTGTAAACACAAAGGTACAAATAGGAGAAAATACTGATATCGAAAGATGAAGAAAGTTATATTTAAACTAGATTCTTAAATCACGTTTTCATTCACAAGTACAGGCAATAACATTCAAGTTGGTAGAAACTGACACGTCGTGAAAAGAGACAACCGGTAAGAAATATGATAACTAAACAGAAATCAAATCTGAGCATTGCCGAGTTCATAGGTAAATTTAATAAATATTTGAATAACCAACAGTTCCAATATGTAACATAACAATGTAGTATTTCATACATATTTATAATTTCATCTCGGTTAACGTAAAGGTACACAAGTATTAACACAATGATAGTATCGCTATCACATAATACAGAGCCCTTAAGAACGTCGCACGTCTGTACAAAACAAATTCTACATTTTTTTTTTCGGAGATTGTTACGGAAATTCAGTCTGCAACGTCAACATGTGAATTTAGTTGTTCATACTGAATGTATCTTTTTCATATTTATTGTATTTTAGAGTAGAAGTTTATTCTATATCAAAATATCGTCTTTGTTATTTGTTCGCAATACATTAGTGATCAAAGATGGCTTAAGAGAATAGATAGAATATTGAAAGATTCAAATCTCTGCAAATGACTAGATTACAAATTGGATCGGATATATAAAGAGTATGTTAATACCAATATCAAAAATACCTCATTGTAAAAGTCGAAGTTCTTGTTACGTTGAAATAATTGGTTTGCAGTGCAAATTGAAATACAGAGACTGGTGTACTCTGGGCATTTTAAAAACTCATGTCAATAAACTTCTTGAATTAGCACTTATTGGTGTTAGTCAGTAAACATTGTAGTGAGAGACAAGGCTATTGAAATTCAAATTGGAATGAAAATCTCCCGGGGGGGGGGGGGTTCTTACATTGACATGGTATACGTATATGTGCCTGCCTTTTGGGGTGATTTTTCCAGGATTTTGGTATATCAATGGGGTGTTTTTCATCTCAGAAATTTGTTTATGACCTTGAAAGCACCCAATTTTCAAAAAACTGGGTGCTTTTGTCAAAATTTGCAAAAAAGCACCCAGTTTTAGTAAAATTGGGTGCTTTTCCAATAAAATTGGTATACTGATGGTGGATTTTTGAGTCAAAAATAGGTATAGAGATGGTCATTTTTTTGGAGTCCGGCAGGCACATACCGGTACAAACAATTCTGAAGAAAAAATCTACCATCATGACCACCGGTATGTTTACTAGCGTAAATTAATGCTGATAAATCGTTCAGCATAATCGGTGAAAATATCAATTGTTTTAAATTCACCAAATTTTACCTCCGGTAAATTAACAAAACAAATCTAGCAATACATGTACTGAGAGGTTTAAACATACATGGTTACAGGAAATGTTCTAGTGCAACTAGGGTGCAACAATGTTCATTCAAAACATATGACAATAAATTGGTTGTGCCCGAATGTATTTCTTATTTTGTCGTCTGGTTTTGATTTATTACAATTCTCCGTTTGAAAAACTTAACATAGATATTACATTTTCTATAAAGTTGTTACTACAGATATAAACGCTTACAGGGTGTCTCAGAAAAAACCTTACAATCTTTGCGTGTAATTTTCTTGGGTTTAACGGATAGTCAGAAAGTATGTAATGGTTGCATTTTATAGCCCATGAATTGATCTTTAAGATACCGTTTGTTTCATGTCAATAAGTAGTGTTTTGTCTGGTCCAATTCCATGATTATTGGCCATAAAGTAGGGGTATTTCTGAATTGAATAAAAATGGGTCACCTTGGAAAATTTATCATATCTGTCTTTTTTTTTCATCAATTTTTTTCATTTTTTCAGCACAGATAAAAGAGAGCATGCACATAATAATTGGTAAATATTGTTAGGGTTGAGTAAGCAGATCAATGAAAATACTCAATAGAGCTTCATTCAAGGGGAACTTTGAAAATCGTAAAATTGGACCAGAAAATTGTACATCCAAATATTTGACAATGCATAACTTTTGATGTACACTACCGATTGAAATGAAATAAACGGTATCTAAAAGTTCATTTCAAGGGCTATAGAATGCAATCTTTACATACTTTCTAACTATCAGTTAAAGTCAAGAAAATTACACGCAAATATTGTAATGTTTTTTCTGGGACACCCTGTATAAACAATGTTATAATTATTTCTGGCAATGTTAAAAGAAAATGTCCACCATAGGGAGAGATCGTATTCTAAATTCAATTAAAAAAAAAATAAAGACGCCATTGTATCTTTATGTAGTTTATTTAGAAACATATAAGTCTGTATAGATACGTCATTAAATTTCCCTTAAATTTATGATAAAAAACCGCAGATATGTTACAAAAAAGTTACAGAAACTATGTCCTCTTATGGCTTATTGTGAGGTAGATATATACACACCTTGCAAGGTAATGAAGTATGTCGCAACACGTCTTAAGGCTGGGATAGACCTTCAAATGGCATAAACCGGTTTTGTACTCTCAAACTCTCAAACTATACACTATATAAAAGCATACATATCTAGAAGCAGATTTTTACCCTTAACAAGATGATGATATAAATTTTTGACCAAAAATGTCAATTTTAGAGAAAAAATGCCAAAAAACATATTTTTACCCCAAATATTTCTGGAAAGCTTATCTAAAATTTGTTTTTGTGAAATGTTGAACTTTTTTGCTTTTAGAAATCTAGAAACAAATGTCCAGGAAGGGTTTTCTCGAATTTTTGAATTTTATCTTCGTTTAAAAAAAAAACCACCAAAAATACATGTAGGTCAAAAAATGTAAACAAAAATCCCAACGCTGCCACCAAAATGACAATTTTTTGCCTATTGTTTTTCAAAAAATAATAAGAAAATCAAAAATTTGAGAAAATCCTTCCTAAAGACATGTTTCAGAATTCCAAAAAGCAAAAAATTACACAATTTTACGAATGCAAAATTATTTAAACTGGGCTTTCCAGAAATTTTGGGGGCAAAAATACGGTTTTTAACATTTTTGGTCAAAAACCGATATTAGGGTAAAAATCCACTTCTAAAAATGTACACTTTTATATAGTTTATGCAATTACGTAGTTTGAGAGTTAGAGTAAAAACAAAACGTTTATGCTACTTGAAGGTCTACCCCAGCCTTAATACCATCTTGTGTGAAAATGACTGAAATTTGAGACACATTAACATGGCTCTATGTTAAAATACTATACTCAACAAACATTAAATTTTCTGACATGGAAATAATACAAGAGTTATATACCCGACCTTCAAATTCAATGTTATTGATAGCATAGTTCTGGTGACCATCAGCTACACATAGTTTGTTTTTGTGAGATACATCTGATCTTGTATCACGAGCTGGGGTATAAATGCGTTCCATGTTTCAAACAGGAAAAATTGGATACTTTCACACGCATATATTTACCGAACGATTATTTGCCCAGTATAAAAGTATTATATATAAGCTACTTCCATGATATAAGCTATTGAAATATTAGTCAATATACACGATGGCTTAAAAGTCGGGGTGTTTTACGTATGAAATTCTTGCAAATATATTATACCGTAAGTTCTTGCTTTCTACGTTTAATTTACTAGAAACTAATTGAGGCGTGTTGGGGATGCCTAATATTAAAACTAGTAATACAAAATTAACAAAATTACAACAGAAATGTTGTTTGCACAATTGCTATGATATCATCAAGAAGGCCGAGGGTCTTTTTATTTACCTATAAGTAGTTAAGATGTCCTTGTGCAAATTTTAAATTTACCTATGACACCTGCTGCATTTCAAATTGACTACTAGTTTGAAGAAGTTCAAAGACATCACTTGTGACAAGTAAAATGAAATCTCGAGCACTTCCACCATATATGATGCAACTTAATGGAAATCTTAAAATAACATCACATATTTTTATAGGACATAAATATTTCATCTAAACTCCTCAGGCGAAATGTAACCTGCGTGGTTTGGCAAAATAGAATTCATGAAATTTCATTTTGTTAACCATTGCAAACGAGGGCAACGTTAGTATCATTTGTTTTAAGTATAAATAATTTTATACACATTCAAGGTCATAAACAAGTTTGTTTCTTTGCAATGTTTCAGAATAACAAGCAAGCGAAAAAATTGAAGAAAATTACTGAGTATTAAAAGGCGAGGGAAGCTGTATTTAACTAGATTTGAAATTAAGTTTCTACAGTACGTTACAATTTGATCGAAACTGGAACGTTATTTGAAGAAGGAAAAAAACGGTAAGAAATATGATACCTAAGAATAAAACAAATCTGAACATCACCGTATACAGTGATAAAGAATTGAATACTCGACAATTCAAATACGTGCAAAATGTACACTCTTAGAAGGCCGGGATCAAATAAACGAGTAGTTTTCCGGATCATTTTATTTTGATCCTTTAAGGGTCATTTTTGATCCAACGTGGATCGTTTTGATCCTTTTTCGGATCAATATATAAAATGGATCAAATTCACCAGGATCATTTTTGATCCGGTTTTAGGATCATTTCATTTTGATCCTTTTTGATTACAATATCAAAGTTGTGATCCGTATTTCTGGATTACTTTGATACGGAAAGGATAAGCTCATATTTGATACCGCGTTTGGATCTAACGTGATTTTTTGTCTCATATTTGAGTACACCCCATATCCACTACATAGCCGGGAATGTATACAATGGTATAAATACGATGATTTCACCACACTTGACAGCTGCCTGTCCCGTGGCCGAGTGGTTAGAGTGATGGTCTCGTAATTTATATGGTGTACGTGCGGCGTGGGTTCAAACCCTGCTAGGGTCAGTTCAGTGAGATATTTTTTATAAGAAATATTTGATCCTTTTTTCGGATCAAGAATTGTGATCCTTATATTTGTATCACTTTGATCCTTAAAGGGTAAGCTCATATTTGATACCTAAAAAGGATCAAAATTGATCCTTTTTGTCTCATATTTGATCCTGGCTTTCTAAGAGTGTAGTACTGCATTTTATACATATACTCGAATTAGTTTTACATAAAGATATCAGCACAATGCTGATACGTTTAATCACAATAACACACAACGTGGAAAGTAAATTCTCTAATTTTATGAGGTTGTTCAATGTATATGTTACTTGAACAAAGATTTTGACAGTATTGTATTTTAGAACATACGTGTATTCTGTGTTCTGTATCAAAAATAAAAATATATATACAAAACGAAATATTTGTTCGAAATACAGCAGTAATAGTTAGTTTAAGAATTTTAATGGCAGCATCGAATAATATCTCATTGCAAGTTCTTGATACGTTCATATAATAATTTTGCGAATTATTGGAATGCAAAATATAATGCACTCTGGACATTATACTCATGCCAAAACGAAACTTGAAATAACATTTATCGGTATTAGCTGACGAGGTTTTTCAATGAAATTCATTTTGGAATGAAAATCTACCACACTCTAAAAAAAGTTGGGTTAAAAAGGGAACATGGTTGGCAGGTTGGGTTAAAGTTTGCACAATATTGGTTTATTTTGTACACGATCTTGGGT
>JXSR01S007551.1:40686-56430 GCA_000969725.1 Ophiothrix spiculata
ATAGTTTGCCACATTCCACTTCAAAATATTCCCTACGGTTATATTTTAACAATGCAAAATGCGAAGGGATCATGGTCACGGAAGGACGGTCACGGAAGGACAATTTGTCCGCTGATTTTCGGGTGCTCTGAACCGTAAAGCCTGGTCAGGATTAGCAAAAAAACACAACCTCATGTTTAAATTTGATCCTTATCTAAGCCATTTAGAGCAATAACACCCAAGAAAACAACCAAGAATGGGTTGAAAAAAATAAATAAAAATCACTACTTTTCATTATGAAAATCAAGAAATTTGACCAAAAATTAGGTTTTTTAAAGTAATTTCATAGAAAATTTTGTTCAGTCTTTTCAAAGTTAGGTTTATTTTAAAGAGCTTAAAAATAGCTTTCTTTTGATACCAAATATATGGTGGTAGCATTTTGCATTGAAAAGTAACATCCTTTTTTCAATATTTTTCTCATGTCCACTTTTTCGTGAAAATGGCCATATATGACATTGGTTTTATAGGAGCCTTTTATAACCCCGGTATCATCCTTAAGTATCACACAGAATTCACAACGAAAATGCGAAATATAAATTATACCTTTTATAGATGGTTTACGGATATAGAATATATTTGCGTCAACATTTTATGCATAACACTTAAGTGGTCAGGGGGGTCCATATGGACCCAACATTTGGTTTTTGCGCGTTAGCGCAACAACGCAAAGTAATTTTTCATCGCCCTCTATGTATTTGTCTAACTTTACCATACCCTTCACTTGGTGGCAAAAAAAATCAAATCGACCCGCCCTTCCCATGCTAATTAGCATAAATAAGTATTTTCGAGGGCGCTCTTCAAATTTGTTTTGCCCATAAAATCGTAACCGAACAACTTTTTTCAAATTGTATTTCAGGAATGCATTTGTACTTACATACCGCAAAGAAGAGCCAAATTTTATTGAAAAATTCCATTTGGCAGTGAGTTTTCAATTTTTAGGCGGGACATTTTTGACGCGACACTGCAAAATTTGTTTTGGCCGCCATTTTAAACGGTTTGTACGACTTTCGAATTTTTTACTTTAATAATAGTTCTTTTGAGGTACTTTACCTGTGACGAGAGTTTCAAAGTAATTTTCCTTCGTTACACTCGCTCAGAACGTAGAGCTTCGGAACAAGAACAAACTAAATCTGCCTTTTAAGACCATGTAGCTCGGGCCAACCATGTTATCAACTGAGACGAGCCCTAAATTCTTGGAAAGAAACATGACAAAAAGTCACGTGAAATACGAGAAGCGATTGTTATCAGGAGGAGGAGCACAAAGACACTCAACATAGAGGAGGGCTCCTACCTTCTTATTCACGTATATGATCCACTATTAACACCTGCTATCCAGAAATCTGTGACTGTGAAAGAGACTAGGAGTATACCGTGATATTTCCCGGCAAAGTGGATCAAATGGTCATTCTGACGAAGTCTCCCGACGGTGTGAGACGAAATATTAAAAACGTGAGTACAAAACCTGGTTTTGTCAAATTAATATTTTAGTTATGGATTTCAAACAAACCTGATGAATCTACTCATCATATGTTTCATGTTTTTATAAATATATTTGACTTTTTTCTTGCAAGCATTGAAGAAGTCATAATATATCTCCGTCAATCCTTAATTTAACTATTATAGGTTACTAAGGTAATTTATCTCTGGGATGTGATAACTTAATAAATTCCACTGTTTTATAAATAAATTAATTTACCCGTGTTTTGATGAACTTGAGTACATTTTGATTATGTCAGTGGGTTGTTTTGATATCTATATTGAAATCAAGCAATATTTTTCAAAAATTGCATCGGATCTTGAAGTTTTAAAGTATAAATTGAAATGCAATCACTCCTTGTGGCTGACGTTTTCTTTTTGCGTTGTCATAAATATATTATTGTTTATATACCTTTATTTCTCCAGATACAGTTTTTGTTAAATGTAGATTGTCAACTCGAATAGTTGGATTCGGAAGGTAAGCATTCCATATTCATTCATGAGGTATGTTTTAAAGAATGTAATTGAAAACAAGAATACATCTGCATGCCAATATCTATAGTTATAGCTACGTTAAAGTATTTCCTTTTATCAACTTTTCAATCACAGAATTGAAATAAATCAAAAAGAAGAAATAAGAAATACATTCGAGCACAACCAATTTATTGACACATGTATTGAATGAATATTGTTGCACTGGAGCATTTCCTGTAGTTAACCAAGTATATCTAGATTTGCTTTTGTTAATATACCTGAGGTAAAATTTGAAATATTCAAACAATTGATTTCTACACGAATACTGGGTTAATCTATATGCTGAGCGATTCATCATCAGTGCAGAATTGTGCTTGTAAACACGGCGCTGGTAGATCTTCATTACATAACATTAGTTAAATTTCAATAACCTCGCCTTTCAATACAATGTTTACTGACTTTAATGATACGTGCTATTTCAAGAAGTATATTTGACTTTCGCAATGATATATTTTGGGTGTTTAGAATCAAGATATTATTTTAGATACAAATATATAATTATACGAACAATTTGTAATACTAGCTATTATTACAGGGTAAGGATTTGAAATCGTCAGTATTTGATAAATAGTAACATTTCGAACAAATAAAAAGGGGTTTTGATATACACCCCTACTCTGAAATATAGTATTTATGAAAATCTTTGCTTAAAAATATACCTTGAACAAATTAATTTCACATGTGCATATTATCTATTTTAAAAAATGAACAATATATGATGAGGTATTGATCATATCTTGATAATAGACAGGTGATTTATTTTTTATTGTAAGGCGTTTTTATTTTTATTTTTATTTATTTTTTCAAATGATCTAATGAAATGTACATGATGTAAATCAGATTTCCAAAAACAAGTAATTTGCATAGCTTACCCTGTTCTTAAATCTCAATAATGGCAAATGCAGCTCTAGCCTGTCAGAATGGCTAATAGTGTTGTTCGTATAATGTATTTGTATCTAAAATATCATTCTAAAATACATTACAAAGTTCTTGATACGTTCAAATGAATGGTTTGCGGCAGTTATGATGTTGGCCCACTTCTTGAAATAACACGTATCATTATCCGTCAGTAAACATTGTAGGGAGAGACGAGGCTATTGATATTCAACTAGTGTAATGTAATGAAAATCTACCAGTGCTATGTTTACCAGCGCAATTCTGCACTGATGATGAATCACTCAGCATATAGATTAACCCAGTAATTCGGTGCAGGAATCAATTGCTTTAAATCTTTCAAATTTTACTTCAGGAATATTAACAAAAAGCAAATCTAGGACTACTTGGTTAACCACAGGAAATGCTCTAGTGCAACGATATTCATTCAATACATGTGACAATAAATTGGTTGTGCCCGAATGTATTTATTATTTCTTCCCCTCCTTTTGATTTATTTCAATTCTCTGATTGAAAGATTGATAAAAGGAAATACTGTAACGTAGCTATAACTATAGATATTGGCATAAAAATGAATTCTCGTTTTCAATTACATCTTTAAAACATACATTTTGATTGAATAGGTAACAACCGGAATTCAACTATTCGAGTTGACAATCTTCTTTCAACAAAAAATGTATCTGGAGGAATAAACGTATATTTACTATTATATATTTTTTTCAATTTAAACTTTAAACCAAAGGATCTAGTGCAAATATTTCAGAAACAAATTAGCCTGTATATATCTTGATTTCAATGTAGGATTCAAAACAACCGACTTAATCTAAATTTACCAAATTTCATAAAAACACATTTTTTTTAATAAGTGGATTTTATTAACTTGTCACATCCCAGAGATAAATTAATAGCCTGAAGGTAAATCAAGAGATATGTTATGACTTCCTCAATACTTACAAGAAAAAAGTGCAAATATATTTAGAAAAAATCATGAAACAGTATATGATGAGGTGTTGATCAAAATCTTTCGTAAATAGTCTGGTGTTATTATTTTTTTTCTAAAGTAATGTGTTTTTATTTTTAGTTAGTTCCTTTTAGAATTCACAAAGAAACACAAATTTGGCGGTTGATTAATGTTTGCAACAAAATTCTAGTACGTACGTTTACTTTGAAACAAATATGTGGCGTTGATGAATATATAGCAAATCATCTTCTATCGTTTTGATCTTATCTAAGCTATAGTCGCTATTGGTTTGATGGAGAGATTTGATGGAGATATAATAAACGTGGTCGGATTTTTATGACATCGACTGTGCGGATTTTTTTTTGTTCGAATATCATCTAAAACGGTTCAGATCATTTATTATTCAGACAAATAATACTATTGCGGTCAAACGAGACCGTCTTGACTAACCGGCATTTATCATTTTGGTAAGAGAACAAGATTTTTCAAAATAATGATAATATATGTAATTCTAAATGATATTGAGTCCTGCTTGCGTGGCAGAAAGCATTTAAGAGTATGTTGGGGTGGGGTGTGTGTGTGTGTGGGGGGGAGGGGGGATTGTGGGGGGTGTTTTAAAGTTGATATTGTTGAAATAATCTTCGGTTGGTCTCCAACAGGAATAGACTATGTAGTCCAATTTTCAACAATGATGCACCATAAATTCTTCAATACGCTCATGGCTCAATGGGATGTCAAAACCCCGTACCGCAAATGTGACCGTCCAGCCCGTATGAGCAGTAAATGCCAGAAACTTCATTTTGCGCTACAGGTGAAAATACATGTCAAGGTCGTAATTTGCCGAAATTGATTTTTTGACAGATTCACAATTCTAGTGCTTACTACAAAATACCAGCAAAGTGTCATTTCAAGAAAATTATAGGAAATGTGAAATAAATTGGCACATTCTTAAGACGATCAACAGGAAATATGGGGCTCGATAATCTTTCAACGCGTATATCTCAGTTATACGTTTTACTCCCTGACAACCTTAACTTGACTTCTGGAAATCATGTGAAGTTCATTAAGGTGTCATGTTAAACCTTAAAGCATGGTCTTTGCAAATAATTAAAAAAGTGAAAATGACAAGAGCTGGCATTTACTGCTGTTTTCGGTGGACGGTCACAAATGTGAGGAAGCTTGCGTGATCTGCTAGTAGTTTAGCTGGTAAGAACAGGTTTTAAACAAATGTCCAAGCAGGCTCTTGTTGCTTTTGCTTAATTAAAATATGTTTCGCGAAAGGTCATTAGTCGAAGCGAGCGACAAACAAAGTTTGACAACATGACAGACTCGTCTTCAAACTTGTCCATAGCTTATATCTTTAGTTTTCTCAAATTAGTAATTTTCTATAAATTACGTCCCTAGTTAATCAAGGAGATGCGAAGAAATTAGTAGAAAATATTTTATACTTGGAGAATAAATTGATGACAAATTGAAACAATAATATATCTTATTCTAAAAGTCGATGCAATCAAGCTTCAAATTACAACTTTTGCAAAGAAACCTACTGGCATTGTTGTTGTTAGATAATGTAACAAGTTGGGCAATCGAAATATGTTTTAATAATTAAGTTAAAATGTCTCAACAAAATATCACGGCGATAAGTTCTTATCTTTATTTACCTCGAATGTGTTAAACCAAGCATTATGATATATTTTAATTCAGCTAAAATAATTGAATCTAAAACTTTATAACATTTCCAAATGCACAACTCAATTTAAAAAATAACCAGATCCGATATTTCACTCGGTTTCTAAATTGTATGCTAAAACATATATCAAGCTAAACTCAAATGCCTAGAGAGACACAGGAGCAAAATATTATATGATACAAACCTACGCAAAAAGCAAATCACTCCAATATCAGTATGATTTAAATGAAATATTTATTACCCCGAATGATTGCTTACAGTCCAATTTAGGTGTTAAATACTTTATGTTAATATGTAGTCCAAAAACATTGTAAAATGTTATATTTCATGAGATAGTTGTTAGCCTGCGAGTTGCAAGTTAGAAATAAAAAAAATAATTATAAACCAACTAAATAGTAATATCTTGAACATCGAGCTGGTATAATGTATGATCGATATTAATGTATATAGAACAAACATTTGAAGAGCGAATTTCAAAAATGAGTTAATGACATATTTTACTTCTCTATAATCTAAGCTATTGAATGATGTATAATATGTCACACTTTCTTCCTCTATTATCTATTTAGGGATTGAAATACAAGGCAGTTCATTTAATATCTGGCAAATAAATATAGGATCTGACACTCCGCAAAATGTAGGTACCATAGTCCTAACTGACTTCTCCAAGGCCTTCGATTTAATCAACCATAATTGCTGTCGAAAAATTGTTGGTCTTGGGGGTCAGGGAAGCTTTGGTTTCTTGGATTTCCAGTTTTCTTACAGACCGTCAGTAATGTTTTCGTTTTAACCAAACTTTGTCTGATTACGCTCCTCTTCTTGCCGGTGTCCTACAGGGTACCAACATTGGCCCCTTAGCCTTCCAGGCAGTCATCAACGATGTAGCTCAAGGATCACACTCTTTTGCTGGAAATATGTCGACACTGGCGGAAAATCTCAATTATAAAGAGCTATGTTCATGATGTTCATCATGCCAAATCCTTGCTATCCATATTCAAGATAACCTTAAATGGGACTTTCATATGGACATCATTTGTAAAAAATGCTGCTTAACATATACCGTACTGTTCACTTCGCAAATTTGGGTTAATAGTGAATGAACTAATTTCTGTTTACACATGTTACATTCGTCCTCTTTTGGAATTCAATTTGACATTCGTCCCTAACAGGTTAACAATCTTCCACGATTGAGCGTATCTAGAAGAAGGCGGTTAAAATTATCCTTGGTCACAAGCATGATATGGTTTACACAACGATTTGCTGGTGTAAATGGTGCTTTTAAGAATTAATATGTATCCTAGATTTACTATACCAGTTAGTCTACTATCCTGTGTTAAAATGATTAACGCCAGTCAGATCAAAAACCCTTCGGCAAATTGTCTCCGTCTTCAAAGTCTGAATCCCCTTCACATGTTCACGTAAGTTGATTAGTACGTGAAACTTCAGATTATATTTTGTTCGCACGTCATCTTTTAATGAGCGTTGATGAAATAGAACAACCTACAAAAACCTTTAAAGAAACATAAACAGCACTATCAATATCAGAAGATGTTTTAACATCCAATTTTCAGTTTTCTAAGACGCCTTTCTTCAAAACAGGGAAATACACTGGAATTGTACATCGTCGATATCGACGGAATGTCCTGTGTGTTCATACGTGAGTTTAACGCAAAACAAACACAAATTATGTTAATCTAAATGGAGCTAGGTTCTTTTACAAATGTCCATTGGTTGTCTTTACGTAATTAAATTGTGTATCGCAAAAGGTCATCAGCCGAAGTAAACGAAGATAAAACTTGACACACGTTTCATGCAAATCATACAAAGGGCATTTTACTTGGGGTTTTGCTAGTTTGACTCAGGCACTGTCTTTTGAGGCGTAGTGAGAGTGATTACTCGCCATCACCATCTCCTTAATAACATAAGGCAGCCATTGCAGATACGACTTTCTTGCACTCACATGACGAATTGTCGTTTGTTGACGGATTATTTACAATCTAATAACAAATTTGGGCGAACAATATTTGAAGTTTGAATCACCATGATGACTCCAAGCAATAATGTCAACAGAATTTTACCATATTCTGAATAATTTCAAATGTTGCATAATTATCTCTCTAACTATTAGTTATTTTAATGCTAACAATGCGATTAGAATGGGTCAAATTGATACTAACATAGCCAGTCCAATGTAATTATACTGACATGGTAACGTTTTCCTATCCCCAATCTACATACTTGTCCAGTTTCTTTATCGATAAACTTCCATCGACATTGTAAGAGAAGACAACGCAAGAAAATGGGTCCATTAATGAGATAACTTGATTAGTCTCTGGTTTGTTTTTCGGGTTACCTAACTCAAGTGTCTTTGTAAGTATATAGGTTACTTTCAAAACATGTTTTAACACTTTAAAACGAGGTTCTAAAAATGTACCATCGACTGGTATTTATGTGATTGACAGCCAATTCTTTTAAAGCATTAATCGATACTGTATAGAAAAAAATATCATCTTTTGAAATGACATTATTATCGAATGTTGTAATCATAACATGACCTGTTCTTCAACTTGATTTGAAATTTTTAACCAAGCAAATTGTCTTTAATCCACTAATATAAATGTGTCTTTTTGTTGTCAAATCCATACGATAATCTACAAATGGATCGAAATTTTAACGCAAGTCTAATAAAGCTTTGCAAAATGCAGTTTACGATTACTATAAGAAGAAGAAAAATCAAAACATTGAAAGAGTCAGGAAACATAAATACAAATGAATCTGAAGCTGATTAAATTAGGCCAAAACATGAGTATTTTGACATTACTTGAGAACAATACATCTCATTAGAATTCTTAATATAATTGTGCGGAATAGAAAAATGGAAAGAAAAATATTGAAGTTGTCAAAATCAAGGATAAATGTATACTGAAAATGTCGCGATTGACAAATTCATCTTTGTAATCAAAATTTAGGGTATTGATATTGCTTCCCCTTGCATAGATATATTTAATTTGGGGAGCGGGTAAGCGCAGCGGTAGTTCCCTCGCTTTTCACCAATGGGGTCCCGGGTTCGATTCCCGGCCCTGCGCTTTATGTGCATTTGGTTTTCAGTCAATACTGACAAAAATTCAATTCTACACATCGTATTTAATTTTGCGATGTAAAATATAATCTTAATATAACATATGACATCACTTTGTTTAAAATGTTGCTGCAAAATTTAGATCAATAACCATTACATATAATGACCAAATCCAAGTTCAAGTTCAATGCAAAAAGTACAATTGCCGTCAATATGATAGCTGCATATTAAAAATCATTGTACTTTGTTGTTTTTCTCATTTCTTGTTATTAACGAACTCCGCCCATGGCTACCATGTGGCTACCAAGTTGAGTAAATACAAATTGATGAACAATAGTGAGTTGTTATTTTATGGTCATTGAGCATCTAAGTTGCTATTATTGTACTTGTTTATTATAATGACGCATGTCTGTATTATGTATCATAACAAATCAAATATATATGTTTTTAATTTCATCTAATTTTTATTATGCCAGGTGCATTTATCAGACAATAACTATTGTATATGATATTGGGAACAAATTTAAATAGAATGCGATGGAATTTTTAATAATCTTCCATGTTTCCAAAATATCATCATATTTTAACTGAAAAAATAGACATTCAACCTTGCATCACTCTGAGAATATTAGGATTAATACCAACATTAAATAATGACGTGCAAAACAATTATTTAATATTTTATTATTTTATTTTTTTCAATGATATATATCTAAGGTATTATTTTTGTTTTAGAAGTTCCGAGCTATGTTTATATTTGTCATTAAAACATGTATTAGGAGGGTTTCAAAAATATTTCTTCAGGTTTGACGGAAAATATGAATCTGTAACTTTCTATGTTTTCCCATGACAAGGGATATATAGTCTGTGTTCAACTCATATGCATCTTATAATGCAAGCTATCAACTACATCTGGAAGCACGGTGTAATACTTAGGCTCCATTGGAAGTTGGAGTCTGATAAGTTACCGCGGGAAGTTTATATTCTGATCCCGTCGGAAATTTATCACTGCTTTTTGAAGCAAACTGATAAGTTAGTACAACATAGAAGCTTGGTACTTAAGATTAGTTCAAAATCAGTCACATTTCCACTGATACACACAGGATTTCCGTTGTGAGTCTCCTGCTCTCTGGCTGTCCCACTCATAAACGCAAATACCGCCGACTAGCTTCCAAAGTCAAGTATTTAACCCTCGTCTTCCCAAGGGGTGGGGGGGGGGGTAACGCTAACGGATGATCGCCAATTGCACCAAAACGCAAAACAAAGCAACCCCCGGCGTTTGGGTAATTGTTTTAACATCCATTGCGGTCATTTTGACGGGAAAAAAATCGGCGGTACCACCTAAGGCGGGATTATGGTAGGCCGTCAAAGACGGCTGGTAGGGGGGGGGGATGGGGGTGGTTGCCACCTCGGAAAATTTTAAATCGCCATTTTGAAAAAAAATATCTGCATGCTATTGACTTGAAACTTACAGAACATAATAGACTTGTTGATTCCTTCATTTATTAGCAAAAAACCTGACGAAAATCGGACATTTAGAACTTTTATAATGATTCTCTGAAAAAGTGGCCATTTTGCCAAAAGTCGATTTTTTTTCGGTACGGAAATACTTTGTGACGTCAAAATTACGTAACACCTCGACCGATTTTCATGATCTTGGTATCAATGGGAAGAGGAAACCCTACTCTATACTAAAGCATCAAACAATATAACTTTCGGGGGTCCCAAGTTCAAAATCACAGGGGGGTGTGGTAACCACCAGCCCTTCCCCCCTCAGGAAGACGTGTTACAGAAAAAGGCTTAGGAAGACGAGGGTTAAACATGCAGTACATGGCTCTTGCTACCGTAACCACAAAAAGCGGCCAACATTGTAGACACTACGGTACATTAGCATGAATGTTTGCAAGTGTTTAATTAATTGCACCAATTAGATTAGTTACATAAATGTAATAAGAACTTTGATATATCGGTCAAATACGGGTTTATCTTTTGACATTTTGACCTGTATTTTGCAGTATGACAAGTTTATGTCAATATTAATTTTCCATTCTCTCTCAGGTAATTTTAAACGGATTCAACTAGATTTTATGTTTATTGGCTTACATGAGACCATCTTGCAAAGGGGAGTCATTTTAAGCCGGAAAAGGTTGTTACCATCATACGATATCAGACAATTCTAAGACTTTTTGTTATTTATTCCAAACTATTTTGTCCATCATAGAGTTGAAATATATGGATATTATCATGTTAGCGTAAAGTACGGAAGTTCACTTATCTACAGAAAATAATACAAGAGTTGCACGACCCCGACCTACACAAATAAATTTCTTGGAGATATACTTCTCATAACCATCAACTTGACATATTTGATTTTTGTGCGATTTGCTTGTCACTTGTGTAATATGAGAATAATGTAATTTATGCAAATTACTTGGCATCTTCTTGCACATATTGATAAGAGCTTTGTCCAAGAAATAACCGCGCATTTAAAACACGAATTTAAGACGATTTCATGTTCAATCCATGTCGTTGATTACTTTCATGTTGTTTGCACAGCTGTATGGATATCATCAAGAAGGTTATTTCTATTTGCACACAGGTAGTAAAGATGTCCGTGTGCAAATTTACTTTGACACGTCAGTGTTTGAAGCGGTTTCTGCATTTTAAATTGGGCTACTTTTCGAAAAAGTTTAAAGATATCCCCTTGATAAGTAACAATGAAATCTCTGGATCATGTATATCATGATGCATCAGATTGGAATGTCAATGGTTAAATAACATCGCATTTTTTATAGAACATAAGTATTTCATCTAAACTCTTCAAGTAAAAATAGAACCTATGTGATTTGGCAATATAGAACTCATTATATTTTATTTTGTTATTCATTGCAAGCGATGGGAAATTCAGTATCATTTGAGTTGTTATGATTATAACTAATTTTAAACACGATCTAGGCATTTTTTCTATACAATTTTATCAATAGCAAAAAACAAAACACAAAAGGCATAAAACCTAAGTATCAAACAAAAAAAAAAGGCAAAAAAACTAAATATCAAACGATGAAAAGAAGTTATATTTATAGATTTTGAATTTAAATTTTCAGTCACTACATGAAAAGAACCATCCGGTAAGAAATATGATTACTAAGAAGACAAGAAATCTGAACATCACTGTGTGCTCAAGAACTTGGATAAATAAATGGACCGACAATCCAATATGTTACTATGTAATGTTTCATACATATTTATGATTTCATCTCGGTTTGCATAATGGTACACGGGAATGAACACAATACCGACAGGTTTAGTCACAAAATACACAGGCCTTAACAATGTCGCACGTCTGCACAAAACAAGTTCTACCATTTTATGAGGTTGTTCACAGAAATTCAATCCGCAACATCGTCAAGTGATTCTTCTTACTTCTTCATACTGAAGGTATCTTTTTCTTAAATAAAGAAAATACAGTTTTCTCCTCCAGAAGTCAAAGTTCACCTTAACATTCGATTTCATATTGCTTAGACACGTTTCCTTTCATTTCAGCACCCGAATAATCACTTAATGATAACCGAGTGTCATCAAATTAATCGGCATGATAAAATCTATATGTTTCCTTTCTGTTTCCGAATTCAACAGTTTTAAAGCAGCATGCAACTGTAACTTGTCATGTTTTCCCATGATATGGGGTAATCTGTGCTCCATTTATATGCATCTTATGGTGCGAACTACACTCTTAAAAGAAAAGAGTGATTTTTTTTTCACTCCAAAAGAGTGACATTTCACTCTTTTCGAGTAAAATCGAACGGGATTTAAAGACTGAAATGTCACTCTTATAGAGTTATAATTCACTCTTTGAGGGAGTGAAAATTGCCACTCTTTTAAAGATTGGTCACTGACACCGCTCTTTTCAAAAGAGCGGTATCAGTGACCAATCTTTATCGGGTTTGATATCGGCCAAATAGGGTTAAATCTTTGACATTTTTACCTGTTTTTTGCACTATAACAAGTTTATGTCAATATTACTTTTCCAATATCTCTAAGGTAATTTAAAACGGATTCAACTAGATTTTATGTTTATTGGTCTACTTGAGACCATACATACACAAGGGTGCTGATATCTTGCAAAGTGGGTCGCTTTTTTAAATCTGGAAAATATTGTTACCATCATACAGTATCAGGCAATTTTAAGCCCATCGCACTTAAGAACGTTTCCTGTTTCCGCCCGCCCCAAATATCCAAAATTCCCAATAATTCATTATTTGAGATTCATTATCTTTTAATATCTTAAAAGACAAAAGGCAGAGTATTTATGGTTAAAAATAACAGGCATCTCCCAAATGTTCATATAAAACAGTTTCCGTGGGGTGAGTGCATGTCATATGAGAAATAATGAAAATATTGGCATTGTATACGCAAAATAGCTCATGGCAAATAATTTTGGACATTTTTATCGCCCAAAATTGAAACTTGAAAATACTAAAAAATGCAGTGAATAATGTTTCTGTGGTTTAGTATGCATAAACAAACACAAAACAATACTTGTATGTGATTTACTGTACTGTATGGATATTATGTCAATTGAATTATCTCACACGTTTTGATCATAGATAAATAATGAATAATGAAAAGTGACCGCCCCTCTGTTTTAAAAGCTGCAACAGGAAACTAAACATTAAGTGCGAAGGGCCTTAAGACTTTTTATTATTTATTCCAAACATTTTGTAAATCATAGAGTTGAAATATCTAGATATTATCAAGTAAGCGGGAAGTACGGACGTTTCCTAGATAGATTATCTAGGGAAAACCGTAATTTTTTAAAATGAATTTCCGTATAATTTATGATACAAAACCGCAGATCTGTTACAAAAATGTCACACAAACTAGACTTATTTACGGCTTATTGTAAGGTAGATATCTACACTTTGCAAGGTGCTGAAGTGTATCATAAGACTTAATACCCTCTTGCGTTAAAACGGCGGAAATTTAAGACACATTACCAATACAAAAATACCAATACAATTACCCGACCTACAAAAATAAATTTCTAAGATATATAAAATGGCATCTCATGAAAATCAACTTGGCATACCTGGTTTTGTGAGATGCATCATTCTGTCACTTGTTTAATTTGAGAAAAAATGTAAGTTATGAAAGCAATTAAGACATTGAAATCCTGAAATAACATCACAGATTTTTTAAAAACATGAATATTTCATCAAAACTCCTCCGGCGAAATATAACCTGCGTGGTTTGGCAAAATATAATTCATTTTGTTAACCATTATAGAGCGCAAAAAATGATTAATGATTATAGAAAATGAAACATTATGCGAAGAAAATTCGTAGCACCTAAGATGGGGTTAGGGTAGGCCGTCAAAGTTGGGGTGTAGGCCGTAGGGGGGTCGGGCTGGGGTGAAATCCCGGAAATTGTAAAGTCGCCTTTTTAAAAAATGTATGCATGCTATAAGACTCAAACTTACAAAACATGTTAGAATCATCATTTCCCTTTTAAATTAGCTAAAAATTCGACGAAAATCCGTTATTTAGAACTTTTATAGCAAAATTTTGCAATAATGCAATTTTGTCTGATTTTCCAATCCGAAAGTACTTTATGACGTCATAATTACGTAACGCCTTGGCCGATTTTGATGATTTTGGTATCGTTGGATTGGGGAGGGTCCTACCTATCTATTAATAGCAAAACCAAAATATTATGGGGTTGCAACAACACCCCCCCCCCCCCCTCCCCCTTCGGAGGACGTGTTACAAACAATAACTTGGGAGGATAAGGGTTAAACATTGGTTTAAAGTAAGCCTTACAAAAATGAGGTTAATTAAAATGAAGTAAGCTAGTAACAACGGGTCTTTTATAGATTTCCATGCAAGCTCTGGTCGCTTTTACTTTAAAATGTGTTTCGCAAAAGGTCATCAACCGAAGTGAGCGTCAATCAAACTTGACGCACGTCTCATGCATATAATTCAGGGGTACTTTACTTGGTTTTGTGATTGCATGACTGACAACTTTATGAGGTGCTTCCTGTTTGTTAGCAAACATCATAGCAATCTTAGATAACAAAACTTAACGACCCGACTCATCTTCAAGACCTGTTAGATCAGGGACTAGGTTACCTCAAGTTAGTCACTGTCTATAAATTGTGTTCCTAGATAATTAAGGAGATAATACAGACATGACAGAAGCGTACTCTGAGAATAAATTGATGGTGAAAAGGTGAATTAAAACAAGGAAAATAGACATATAAGCAGTCTGTGATCAACTCATAGTTTATAAGTCCAAACTATTAAGTACCAGGTGTCCCAAAAATGGTTACATGGAGTGAAATGGTCTTTTGCAAACACTATTATTTAGCAGTTGGATAATTCAAACTTTGCATATCTTTTGACGTATAACTTTGCTAGATGTTTGCAAAATTTAAATATCAAAGCATTATTAGATATATATGTCAGAAACGTACTTTTCAAAATTCAACAAAATCGAGAGCATGTTCGTTTGATGTAATTTTAACCCTCGTTAAAACCCATATGAACTTGAAAGTTAGTATAGGATAGGGTCTTTTCTTTCAATTGATACCAAAATCTTGAAAATCCGACCAGCTGTTACGAAATTGTGACATCATAAATTACTTCAGGTCCGTAACATTATGTAAAAATCTTCTTGGGGGGGGGGGGAAATGGCCACCAATTCAACATTTTGCAAAATTTCTAAATGTCGATCGGGATTCTTGCTGATAAATAAAATACATATAATTTGAACATGTCCTATAAGTTTAAGCATCATATCATGCAGATTTTCAAAATTTATACAAGTGTGCAGTTCAAACAGTTAAAGAATGAATGTTACCCGTGAAAAATTGAATTTGCTTATGGCAATATGCCTTCATTTTTCGCGCCACAATTTAATTCATATGTTCAATATAAACAACTCATTCTGGAATGCAGGTATCCCTAATTTGCATAATAAAAATACTGGAAGAGAGTTCAATTCTTGTTCATTGAAAATTGTACCAAATTTGGTTCAATATAAATTCTGATTCTACACGATCAGCTAGAAATA
>JXSR01S007552.1:22205-41973 GCA_000969725.1 Ophiothrix spiculata
GAAGTCTTACTACTGCCAACTTGATGGAGAAAATAAAGGGTTTGCAAAATCTGGCCTACCAGTTAGGATTAGAAGAATGTAAGTATGACAATGGTGATTAATATGACATTGAATGGTGCTAACATTATTTTGATTTAATATTAATTTTAATTTTTTTTTATTGTTTCAGCCTTTGACACAAAACAACTCGCCACCATGGGAAGCAGACCTTGAGAAGAATGACATTGACATGCTAAATGGTAATTCACATGTTTTGTGTTTGGTTGATTGGCAAATAAAATATTTAAAGGTTACACCCCTATGACTGCATCCCTATCTGCCATATCGGGGGGGGGGGGGGGGGAGAACTCCATGACCCAGACAGTTTAGCCTAGCCCTAACATTTTCAGAATCTGATGCTTTGATATCTCTTAATGTACTTTTTCAGTTTCTGATCAAATTACTGGCCATGCATTATGAACTGGTGCACTGACATTTGGGGAGCTGCCCTTTTGTGCGAGATTTTTAGGGTTCTTTCTAAGATTTTGAGCCCTTCTCTTATACCTACCTAATAAAATTACCTATCAAATTAAAGCTCTTGATTAGTACTTTGCATTGATACTTTAACCATAAATGTAGCATGTACAGTTCAAGAGATATGCCACTTTGTAGGAAAAAATGACTTGGGGAGCCGAGGACCCGATATGGAGGACCCGATATGTAAAAATATCACAACCTGAAATTTAAGGCCATATACATACATCTACTCAACCAAATTACCTATCAAATTAAAGCTCTTGGTAAATACTTTAAAATGATACCTAAACCATGCATGTAGCATGTACACTGCATGAGATATGACACAATATAGGAACAATGTATGGGGGAGCCGAAAACCGGATATTGAGGAAATGTAACCATTTCGTAACGTGAAATTTTAAGCCATATTCTTAAAGTTGCCTAGGCAAATTACCTATCAAATTAAAGCTCCTGATGAGTACTTTAACTTGATACATGACAAATGTACATTTAAATTTATTTAAGGGTCTATATGTGATAGATTGCTAGTAATGCAACACAAATTTTACCATGTCACGGAAATCACTGCACATCACAAAATCGGAAATAGATAGGTATAGACAAAGTATATATATTTTAAAAGCTCTCATTCAGGGCAATTTAAAAATGAAGTAATTTTAATCATGGGGTGTAAGAGTAAAAAAATAATGCTAGGTCAAATTGTAAAAAAATATGAAAAAAAATTCTTGTTTGAATTCAAATAACTCTCTTTAACTTCATCCTATCATGAAAATAACATTATTTTTTGAATCCTTGTAAAATTTCCTGTCAGAATATGTATACTTTTCCTATACTGGGGTGAACAGGAATCGAGATAATTCATTTTTTATGAAAATTTGCATGATTTTTATTGTCGCATTTTCTTTGAATACTGGGGGCCAAAAAATGCACCAACTTATAATACATGGCCTACTGAAAAGTCGAACTTTTCACATGGTTCTTATTTTTCGAGAATTTCTCTAGTAGACATGAAATCGTACAAATAAATATTCACAAAAAGTATCTTTTGTACTAGGTTTCTATTGTAATGACATAAAAAACCCTTAATTAAATTCTCGTCATTTTGACTAAATTTTGCCAAATCACGAAAATATCTTCATGCAAATATATTGACTTTTACAGTACATAGTCAATAATCATAATGTACTATTGTCAAATCTTATGGTGATCTACCCCTATCTCTACAACCGTGGCACAGAGGAGAGCCCAGTTTGCAGGTCACTGCTTTCGAGCCAAGGACCAAATCATATCGGACATCCTTCTTTGGAGATTGCCATGTCCAAACAGAGGCTATAGACCTTTATCGTACCCTGATACCATATGTAGAGATACTGGTTTGAACTTCAATGAATTTGGAAGTGCAATGTGTAATAAATATAGTTGGCAAAGATGTGTGTCATGTATCTCGACGAAAGTCAAGGGATGATGATGATGATGATTGTCAAATCAGTATTACTATTATTTCTTTAAAAAGATATTATCATAATATTACTAATGTGGCTCGGTGCGGGCATAAAATATCTGCTTTTATTTTTACTTCACTTCACTTGAAAATAAAGCAATAGTTTGGTCTTTTATCTAAGATATACCACAAGAATACATATGACGGGTTTATTTGAATTCCTTCATTTCCTTTTACAGAACTAGGAAGTCTTACTACTGCCAACTTGATGGAGAAAATAAAGGGTTTGCAAAATCTGGCCTACCAGTTAGGATTAGAAGAATGTAAGTATGACAATGGGGTAAAGGACTTTTTAGGTACTGGGTTGTCATGAGTACTTTCTCAAACGATGGCCCATTGAATGTGTTTTATCATTGTGCAAATGTTCCCACACAGGTTTTGTAGAAACCAAGGGTGATTGTTCCCAATTAATTCAAGTTGTGAGTGTAAAGATGGTTTCAGAGTAGCTGTCGTTGCGGCAGATGACCAAGCTTGTAGTTGCGGCAGACGACTGAGCATTTGCAATTTTTGAGTTGTCTAATGTAGCACGACGCATTTGCCGCAATGGTCTGTCGCATGAAAGTTGAATTATTCCAACTCAAAAAATGTGTCGTTGCGACCATCACGACAAGGTAATCAATATATCGGTTTGTCGTACGACAAGCAGAATTTTACAGATCCGACAAGGTCGAGTTTGCGCACCTGAAAATTTAGACGTCACACTGGTTGAACGACCACACAACAGGCAACTGTGAAACCAGCTTTAGTGCCAGTGTTTTCTGATGCAGTTAATTAACAAATTAGACAAGATGCCCAAAGGACCGGTCACAAGCACTTGTTAGGGGGGGGGGGGGCTGATGCATAAAGGGGGCCCTTAAAATTTTTTACCCTTGTAAGGGAGAGGGGGGGCCTTGAAAAAAATTACCACAAATGTTCAGGTAAAAATTGAGTTTACATGCTTTTCTATGGGGTTGACCACCAATTTTTGTCTCAAAAAAGGGGAGCCCTTAAATTTTTTGAGGTCTAAAAGGGGGTCCCCGACCACGATAATTTTTTTCATCAGCCCCCCCCCCAACAAGTGTTTGTGAACGGTCCCTAATGCCTATTTTTGTGCCATACATTGAGTCAGAACTCTGGATATTTTAGGCATCAAGTGTGATGGGAGCACACACTTTCTAGGTGTATCATCAATAACCAGGCCTACATTGTAAAACCATGCCCTCCCTCCACCTCACCCGATTCAACGCGTCCTCCCTCCCTAACCAAACCCTCTTACTCTCCTCCTCCACCTACATCCTACAAGTCTTCCTTGGTCGCCCTCTCCTCCTCAAACCACCCACCTCGAAATCAAGATCCCTTCTAAGAACATGACAACCCTTCATCCTTCCTCAGCACATGCCCATACCAATGCACACTATTCGCCTTCGCCAAACAGTCCACTGCTTCTGAGAAGGTTCATTAACTCGAGGGTTGAGAGCAGTGTTCCTGCTAATGCCATATGTAGCGAAATTGGCGCAGAAGCTCAAAAATTGTCGCAAAGGATCCCAAATACATTAAAGACAAAACTAGCGTTTTGGTTATACATAACGTTTGTTAGTCCAGTTTTATTCAGATTATATTCAAAATTTCTCTAATTTGGGGTTTGATCTTTCCGATTTTGACGATGGTGAGCTCTGTATTTTTTCTTTTATGACGCTTTGGCATAAATCCAAAATTTGGTTGAGAGCCACAAGGCCGTATATGCACGGGCAACAAAAGAGCCGCAAGGCCATATTCGCACCTTTTTTGCACATGCAAATACAGCCTTGTGGCTCTAAACCCCTTGAAATGTATCAGTTTTAACAACAGATCATGCAGCAAAAGAATGTTAAATCTCCTTAGGCATTGGAGCACAATTAGGCCACAACTTTGTGCGCAACCTGGCCACAGCCTTGATTTTCCAAGATGGCGACCATAGGCTTGATTATGCACCTCTAAATAATTTCAAAACATGTAATTAATATCGTACAATGAACTTGAGGTGATCAATCAAACCTACGGTCGCCATTTTAGAAAACAGGTTGCGGCCAGCCGCACAATTGTGGCCTAATTGTGCTCCAATGCCTTATCCTCATTAAGATGCAGAGAGTCAACTACAAGCTTTCTCAAAGCACTGTGATTAATTTTGCAATGCAATGAAAAGTGTTTCTGTATAGTGAAACTTGAAAAATATTTGTTTTGATTTACGATCACCATCTGTATTCAATGATTTGTGTTTTTTTTATCGTTTACAGCTCGAGAGATGACCAGGGGCAAATTTCTCAACATATTAAGTGGATCCAAAAGGAAATAGTCTTCAAAACTGGGCAAGCATCTCATCTACAAAGTCATATCTAACACACATTTGAAACAAGACTAGAAGTTTGAATTTTGCTCCTCGTAATAAGTATTTGATATAATTGAACTTCTTAGAATTCTTAAAGGAACAAACAAAAATGAAATTGAGTAATATAAAAACGACTATGAAACAACAAAATTATGTGAAATATTCACATTGGTTTGGGAGAATTAGACACGACTACATTGAATTTTGCTGCTAAATGTAATTATTTTTTTGTTATCAAATCAAATTTTTAATGTGCAGGCCACTTAATTAACAAATATGTGCAAGGAATTTATTATATTTACTGAATTGTGAATTGGTGTAAAAATCATTTTAATCTAATCTTACAAAATGTATCAATTTCAAAGAAATTTTTAAAGAAAATTGAGCCATGATCAATGCAGCGTTGTATAATAATGGTAATACTGTAATTCAAAATTTTATATTGAAAGTTGATGTTATTATTAATATAGTTGTGAGAAAGAAGAAAGAAAAGATAGCTATTTTAAAGTTCATATACAATTTGAGCAAGTGTTTAAAAAATTTTGGCATGTTTATCAAAACTTTTCGGCTAATTAAGATTGAACTTTGTATTTTACAACTACCTCTTCTATGTTGTTATTCATATAGCACATTTGACTTTTGTTCTCCATATTTTCCTCCGAGTATCATGAACTCAACCTCAAATTGGAAGAAAGAATTTTAAAGCTTGTTAAGCTGCTTAAACTGATCTACTTCAGGGTGTTTTTTTGATTGGCTCTCCAGAACCCAACCTCATGCAAAATAAATTTTAAGTCTAAATTATGAAACCCCAGTTAACCCTGGCAGGTGCAAAGCAAGGGTTTATACACCCCTGTGGTACATATATTGTGTATTTCAATCATATTTCTTAAATTTGTCAAGATGAATTCTGCTCTGGTTTGTCGTCATTAGCAATCACCCAATCTCTTTTGTACGGTGTGGGTAATAGGTATATAAATGTTATTAGCCATGAAGTGTTATTGCTAAGTCGCATCAAAATTATTACTATTGGGGTATCATAAACAATCCTTTCTACTTCCCAAAGGCTGGTATAATTTTCATAAACAAAATTTAAAATTCTTACAGATAACATGTCAATGTGCAAGTTACAGGATCAATCTTGATTTAGAACATACTGAAAGGAAAAAAATGGAAACTGAAATCACATGTCCCAACATCAATTATTTTGATACAACTTGACAACTAATTCAGGGATAAGATTGGGCAATTGTCAAAAAGGAGGAAAATGCGAACGTAGGGAGCGAAGTCATGCAAGTCAAAACAAGCTGTACTAAAAAGGTATTTTAAAGGAGCTTGGTCCGATTGCTTAAACTTTTTTCAAACTTTTTGAGGTTTGGTACCAAAATATTGCTCATATTTGTCTCATAACCCATGTGAAATTTCACGACTGAATTACGTTTCGTTTTGGCAATATATATGAAAATGTGTCTAATTATGGCAACCATAATTAATTTTACAGAGCACGTATAGAGTGGCTAGAATGAAATGCAAAACAGTCCGTAAAATCAAAATGGTCTGACAGATTTGGCTTCTTAAGTGGTCACCTTTCATGTGAGCTGTGGGCTCTGAAAGCTATAGTTTGAAAAATCGGACCAAGCTTCATTAAGAGTTGTGTATTTCATCACATATGAATAGGGTTAATTCACAACTGAACCTACAATATGGTTTATCCCCTGGAATACCTTCAGTTCACGGCAGTTGCAATTGTTTAGTTCAATAGTAACCAGCTAAAACAAGCAGTTCCCGTGAGTTTACTTATCCGAACCATTATAGATTCCATGGATTCTGATTTTACAAACATCAGAATGGAAAGTAAAAACCCTTTTCATTCTGGGCAGGAGCACATTGCACCATGTGAACATCAAACAAGTCGGGATGATCAAAACAGCCCGACCATGAGGAATTGGTGCATTGCTTGTGAAATGTAACCCGAGTGCATAAGACATGTTAAAGTGAAAAAGTTGACCCAAGTTGAGTAACACATGACTTTAACCATTTTTGTACATGTGAATGAAGGTGAAAATCTTCAATAAAAGAATATAGAGGTCCTGCATGTGACGTAGAATACCGTAAATATGGCGGATTGCTCAAATACATTCAATAGAAGTGTGACCATTACCAAACACTTCATTTTTGTTCCATCAATAAAAATGCTCCATTATCAGTCTAGGTTAATTACAGTATTTTGTTGTATGGTCTGCGATACGCCATATTTACGGGAAAGGTCCAAATCCTTTGTTTGGTATCAATCGATAAAAGCATGCAAGGCCTCTATATTGAAGGTTGAGAGCCACAATGTTGTATTTGCATGGCAACAATCACCAGAACAAAAGGTTTCAAGACCTAATGGTGCACTCATGATGAATGATCTATCGCATATATGTATGAAATCATTCAACTGGAAAAACCTTTAGTTGGGATTGTTGAAATGCAGGTACATCCTTGTGGCTATTATCCCTTGACATGTAATCCTTGGTAATCCCAAGTTCAGAGACTAAATTTTGGCAACGTCTCTTGATTTTATTTGGGAAAAGTCCAAGATTCTCGTCACTGCTATGTTCCTGAACAACATTTTGAAACATGCAATAGACAGACCCAGAGTCCACACACCACCATGTATTAAGTTAAGATGCATAAAGAAACAAAGTATGGTATGTTGGCAATTCTAGCCACTCTTAGGGGTTTTATTTCAAAATATCACATTCAAAACACTGAAATATTGTGATAATTGTACAGAAGAGTATAAAAAATAAATTTGTAAATAATATTTTTGTGTTTTGTTATTATTTTAAATCTACAATGTGTAATCATTTTTTCCCCTCAACTTATATTCAGGGATGCTAGTTTTCCTGTTATTTTCGGTTGAACACCTGAAAGCAACACTGACCCAAGTCCAATTTCTTTTTGACTAAATAAACATACTTTTTTATAGATAGGGCTACCTACATGTGCAAGGAGAGACTTTCTTAAATAGGGCCATCTTGTGTGCGAAAGACTAAATGAATCCACATCGCAATTGTACCCAAGTCCTTTAAGCATTCAAAATTTGCCAAAATAAATGGACTTGGGTCGGTGTTGCATACATATGCTCTGATAGTGAATGCAACACAAGTATTGATGTCAAAACCATGTTCCCAGCCAAATTTTCCATTGAAATATAAGGCGGATGTAGTTTTTGTCAACATGACTAGGAACATTTCCAAAAAGAAAGTCTGTAGTCTCATTCCAAAATGGCAATTGATTCAACAAAAATGGAAAATACTGATTCTTTTCTGCTTGAATTTTGGCTCAGAGAAGCAGAAAACAAGTACATATCCATTACTGCACAAACTATTTGGTTAAAATGGGTCCAACACCCTTATGTACTAGGAAAACATGTGTGCAACAAATTATGACCTAAGTCCACCATCTAAAATGACCCTCTGCAAGGCATTGAAAACACAGAGATATAAGAAAAGTCATATTTGATAATGATATGGCAAGTTGGCAATTGAGTTCATTCACCTACCCTGCAAGGCAAATTGATGTAACTTAAAACATGAAACATGCTATGAAGTTTGGATTTTTACTTTATCATAAAAACATTGCAGTAGACTTGGGTCACTGTTGCATTCCGGTATTAAGTTTTTTTACAATATTGTTGCTAACCACTTACATTGCTGAGTATTATTTCTGTCAGAAGTTGCATGGCAGAAAACTATAATGAGTCCAAATCAGTTCTGGAAAGCTTGTATTCACATACTCCAAATATGGTATGTGAATTCGCGTACTGTAACGGAAATCACGTAATATACAGTACGGATATGAATTCACATATTCAAACTTTAAATTGAATTTTTTAGCAATCTATGAATATCGGAGAATATTAAAAGAATTTTCATGTTGAGTTGATCATATTACCTTTTAAATTTTATCTGCCAATTTTTTTTTAAATTTGGAAAAAACTATCTGGCAGATAGATTTTTTAATTTCAGAGCTTACTTTATAAAATAAATAGGTCCAATTCAACATGAAAATGCCCTTGAAATGTTCTCCCATATTCATAGTTAGCTCTAAAAATTGATTTTGTAGTTAAGAGTGTGTGAATTCATTTACTATATGTGAATTCACGTACTATATTTAGAGAATGAATTACGAGCTTTCCCGAAGTGAACCAAGGCCCACATGCAATTTAATTTGCATGCATTTTGATATGTTGTGCTACCTGACCATGAATAAACGTCCACAATCTGATGGTAGGTTTTTGTATTGTGCTCACGTCATAGTCGCCGGCCTCTTCCGACATGAGCACTTTCCTATCTTGATTGAATAACCATTTTGTTTGTCCACTCCCTATCCAACTTAGAAACAAATGGTGTACAATTCTACTCTTTGACCCTTACTTCTTGAGAAAAAAACCTGGAAATTCTAACCTCATGCTAGATGTAAAGACTGTAAATTATCAAATTTGAAATGAAACTTTACAAGTGTTTTCAAGTAAACATAAATTAAGATCTGCAAAAGAATCAATTCTGTCAAATAACAACCTTTGCATGTGTTTTCCACCTGTAGCACAAAACAAAGTTTGCCTCATTTACGTGAACAGTCATTTCGAGGAATAAATAAAAATGTTAACAAAATAATGGTTAATAGAAAATACAATAGTCCCAGAGAAATTTCAGAAGTAAAAATCCCCTCCAAGGCTTACACACTAACCGTTGTTAATATATTACTTGAACAAAAATGTAATTTTACCATAAAATTCAAATTGGGATCAGGGCTAAGGCCTTGTGGCAAAAAAAATTGACTTCAGAAGGTTGACAAAAATAAGAAATCAGCTCAAAAGATGAATTTTACACCCCCTGTTTACATGAAGTTTTGAATCTCACTTTAGACAGGCAAACCTCATTAAAAAAATCTAGCATTTATCTCTACAGCTTCTAAACATACAGCGCATGCATGAGTAAATTTGTAAGCTTAATCAATCAAAAATAATGCAGAAATCTTTGCAGAAAAGTTGAAACCTGACTCATTATGAAAAAGGCAATTTTTCACTTTTGTTGGTGTAGGCAAAGGTAGATTTTATGCTGCCATAAACCTAACTGAAGACGACTATTCTGATTTGATCAAAGCTTGGATATGGCATCATCTTGCACATACCCGATAAGTTTGTGAGCGGTGGAACATTTATCTAGGTATAGGAATAATAAAATCCTACACAAGGTATACTTTACTCTTATCAATAATCATTCCTCCCATTTCAAAATTTCCGGGGGCCACTCAGTATAATGCTGTAGGCATAGCGTGACCAAGAAAAAGGTGAATTAGGGTTGTTTTTGAGGACAGAAGGGTGAATCAGGTGACACCGTTTAGGGTATCAAAATCAGCCATTTTCAAGAAATAGGGTACTTTTTCAAACCCTAGTGTTAAAATGGTTATGGTAAAATCCCCATTTAGGGTGTGAATAGGGTAAAATGGTTTATTTTGGCTTCAGATATAAAATCACCCTTTAGGGGGTGTTTTGAAAAACCGTGGTCACTCTATACCTGTAACATTATACTTGAGTGGCCCCCGGGCAAAATTGACAGTATAAGCAAGAAAATAGCTAAGGGTTATAAACTGTGATTGCAGAAAATATATTTACATTTTTGAACAAAAATTGTTGGACCACACTTACCCAAAACAAAAACAAGTTTTGGCAGTTATAGCTTATGTTATATACCTCATATATAGATTCCTGTCCTCTGATTGGTTAAAAGTGAGGGCATGGATTTAACTAGGTCCTATAAATTTACTATGCCTGAGCATAGCATTCACTAGGCCCGCTCAATGTATTTTGCATCGTGTAACTCGAGCTTTACGCGCGCGACTGTAAGCATTCATGGTCAACACGCACTGCAGTGCGTGAGCTAGTTATCTTGAGCGCACTGAATACGACGCGGTCAGCACTGAAATGAGAAACAAATATCGTAAATTATCATCAGGCGCTTTGAGTGCTAAAATGGTTCTTTTAACCAACCAATGGACAAAAATCTATATATTCGGTATATAAAACGAATATTGACTGCTTTTTGTTCGGGTATGGTTAAAATTATTGCCCCTCGGTGACCTCAAAACCAATCACCTCGGGAAAATAATTTAAACCATGCCCCTCAAAGCAGTCAATATTTGTATATTATAATATAATGATCTAAATAGTACTGGCTATGATTCTATATACAGTAATAGTCAGTTTACCAATGTCTGGAATTGTGTTCAGGCCCCAAAAAAAAGGTTTTTGTCTCTGAAACCCGCGCACAATGCTATGTGAAAATAAATGAAAAATGGTCTTTCCCTCTTTTTTTTTTTATCGAGAGTATATAATCCAGCGATCGACCGCCATCCAGGTTGCTGTCATTTGCTGTTGCAATTTTTCCTTGAATTATAAAAGAATAAACAATCGCATACTGCATAGCTTTTTTGCAAAAGGTTTCTGAGACAAACCTTTTTTTCTTGGCCTTACGAAACCCTGGCTGGTAAAGACTTACTTTCATACATTGGGGGCCAATAGAATATCTGTTAAATTTTAAAGAGAAAATGTTGATTGTATAGCATTTATAGAATAATAAAGTCAAGATATTATGTGTTGCCTATCTTCCCTATATTGGATGGTGCTATAAATGGGACACTATTATATCTGATATAGATGGCACACATTTTTTAGTGAAGGCTTGATTACATTCTCAGCACCCTGGGTCATCACAAAGAAGTACATTTGTGCTGCCAAATAAAAGCCATACTAGTATATTGCATTATCATAAAAAAATTGACCTTCAAATTCATTATAGGTTGAAAGATATTGAAGAAACTGTTACAAATACTGACAAAATGTATTTTTTATGGATTCACATGGCAGCCTCAGTATTACATATTTTCTTTCACTCCTGGACAGTTTTTACCACCAATGACATGAGCGTAATTGAACAAGATATTTGTGAATCCCGTGATCCCTTTCAAACTGATTGATGTAAAAGGAACTTAATTATTATGCCATAAATGCAAGGACCCTTTCTACATAAAATTCAAGGGCCTTTTCTACATAAAATTCAAAGGCCCTTTCTTGATAAATAAAATTCAAGGGCCCTTTCTACATAAATCAGTCAAAACGATGTCAGAATCAATAATGTTTGTCTTGATCAATCTCACTCATGTCATTGGTGGTAAAAATCCAGTATATTGTTATTTCTTAATATATCCAAATTAGGATGTTAACAATTTAAAGTTACTTATATGCTTTTTTAATTGCTTTGCATATGCAGCAAAAAAATTAATGAACTATATATCTCCGCTGGTAAGAAATGCATGTTGTTTTTATTAGTTTGTTTTTGATAATCTGTAACACCATCATACTTCTTCAGCCGTTAGAAGAATATAAAATCTTCTGCAATATATGCAGTAGTTTCTTTAGATCCACTGTGCGAATCCTTTAATAGCAAATCCTTTAACAAAGACAAGAGCTAGTCCAAGCACTAAGAACAGCGACATCATGACGCCTGCCTTCTCTCGGTAGTCCGGTATTATTGTTGTTATATTTTTAGATCCATTGTCCGAATCCTTTAACAAAGAAAAGAGATGAGATAGAACCAATAGCTAATCCAAGCACTAAGAACAATGACATCATGACTCCTGCTGTTTCCTGGTAGTCTGGTATCACCCGTCTGAAAAATAAAACAATGGAAGTATTAAGATCAGTTCAGTTCAAATTATCATCATATATAACAAGACCAAAAACAATAAAACCATACTCCAATCATCATATAGATGATAAATTCTGAATAGACTATTGATTTAATGAATTGCAATTTTGTATAATTTGATGGGATTTTTAAGAACAAAAATAATATGTGCTCAGCAAATTAAAATCCTAGTTAGAAGAAAATATGTAAAGACTGTACTTCATTGACCTTGAAATGAACTTTAATATAAGGTTTGTTTCAATTTATCAGTAATCCAAAACAAAAGTTACATCTTACCAAATATTAAGTTGGGAAAAGTATATTTGAGGTCTCATCAAAAACGTGACCCTAACCATGACCTGACCCTAACCCTAAACATACCCCTAACCCTTACCCTAAAACTTTCCGATTTCAGGAAAAGTTTGATGAGAGATTACTTATTCATTGGGACATGCAAAAATAGTATAGTCTTTTTCCAATCAATTTAATCATTGTATTTATTTGATATTTTGAAAGCTCTTATTCAAGTTAAGAAGATGCAATATGTTTATACTAAGCATCTAATGATGGACATGACAAACAAAAAATGAAGACATTCTAGTTAAACCAAGAATACAAATTTCACATACAAAATTAAATGAATTGAGCATGATTTTCATCACCAAATATCTAAAGTAGCAATGTTTCATGAAAATGTACAGTTCTGCAGTACAAGTGTCAAAGTAAAGTTTATAAGTGGACGATCAAGTCAATAATAATTTAAGTAACAGATTGGGTAATTAAAATGGAGATGTATTTTACAAATGAATGAGAAAGCCTTTCTCAAAGCAAAGCAAATACCATCTTAGTGCAAAGCAATGTGATATTTAATTTGTGATCAAATCACTGAAGTCAATTAGAAGAATAACAGATCTTGCTGCAAATGTAAAAACAAAACTATGAAAAACATTTTTAATCTTTTCCAAAATATATTGTTTGAGGTGAGATAGACACAATCTTGTTCAAGGTCCCCCAGCATCGATGTTATAGATGTGTAAAGTTAACCCTGCACCCCCACTATTGGGTCATTGTTTCAACCAATAACTATGAGGGTCATTCAAAAAGTTCTACCTGTAGTATCATAACTTTTGTTATATTAAAGGTAGCTACTTAAAAACTGAGCTAATAAATAACCATCTAAAAACCCAAAATTTATGTAACTTGCAGCAGAATAAATTTAAAATGAGACAGTATTTAACAGTCCAACAAGTCAATTGTCACTGATAAAGTAAACTTGTAACTGATAGAATTACCCAGAATCCAATTATTTGAACGGATGTCTTGTACTCTCTCTGGTTACGAATATCAGCATAGTGTGGTTCTCTATAGCGTGACTTTTTGAAGTGCTCAACATTTGTGATGACTCACCCCAAAAATGGTGACTTTGCGACAGAACACATACTTTTTCAAGAAACTGGTGAAAACAGGCGGCAAAAAATAAAATAATACGAATTTTCAGCAGATTTTCTGTTAGAAAATTTGATCCCCTTGATCAATTTCAACATTGTAAGGTGTCATTTTAAAGCTTACACAGTGCTGTAACATATGAAATGATAAAATCAAAATTGATATCATCTGCAAAGTTCCCCCTTTCGGGGTGAGCCATCACATTTAAAGTTACTACACTACATTTTGCCAGTCACTAAGTTGATTATAGTTCCCCTTGTGATCTACTATGAAAATGTATCAAAATAAATCTTTATAATGCTGTCATTTTACATCTTGTTTTGTTAAGGTCAATTTCCTTGTAGACAATGTCTTTGGTGATTTTAATAACATTGCTGCAGGGGCTGTTTGTTTCTATTATTGTTGTGCTTATGAATAACCATTATTTTCAGTTTGGGTCAACTGTTTTAATCATCCCCTACAATTGTATGTTCATTCTTATGTTTTATACAACTTTCACTGTATAGCAATACTACATGGCTATGTTATGGCCTTTTCAATTCACTGTACTTGAGCCACTTTTAAAAATGTTGCACATATTTTGACCATTTCCAGTGTAACAAATCTTACTGAGGTTTCAGATCACCTTCAAAAATCTAGAAAAGGTATTGATACGATTTTCAAAAGTTATGATACAACAGAGAGAACCTTTTGAATGACCCTCCTACCTTGCCATAGTGCCCTCTTGTAAACATCACCAATGAATCAATCTCTTAAACATACATGATCTTAAAACTAGAGCCTAAAAAGTTAATTAAGATTCTATCAACCCTTACCATGCAATGCAATTATGAACCTACATTTAGATGGAATGCTGAGATGATTAAATGATTTCAATAAATGGAACTGATAGCAGTGATCCAGCACCAAGGCCTATGACTAAGAAGAGCGCCATCATTTGGCCGGCAGTTTCCATGTGTTCCTCGCTGTTTACTCTCCTGAAATATAAAGAGTTGCATGAAATATTATAACACTTTTGCAAGCTTATGAAAATGATAAAGCATTTTTTTTCAATGAAAGTAGTCAAAACTTTAAACCCTTCTCAAGAAATCAAAATGAGAGTTTTATGAACTTGAATCATCAAGAAAATGTTCTATTACAAAGTGATTGTTGACAAAAATCAAATTAAATACTACTATCATAGGCTGCATGGTATACTAGAAATATTTCATTTTTTTTGACTTCTATACTGTCAATATGAAGAAATACTGTTAATGGAAGCAAATATACCTACCGTATTGTTCCTATTAATCAGCCACTGGGCGTTGCATTTTACAAAAGGAGAGGGGGGCATTTATTTGGGATCAATTGTTAACTCACGTCTTAAATCATAAGTGCGCAAATTTGTTATGAAAGCTTAAACAATATGGCAATATCGGTTGCGTAAACCTGAAAGTAGTTAGAAATTTTTTGCATTATTTCTGAGATCGCAACCTCATAAGGTCACGGCAACCTGGAAGTAGTGAAAAGTGCTTTATTTCCGGGACCATGACCTCGTTTATTAACTTCCAGGACCATGACCTCGTTTATTAACTTCCGGGACCAGAAATTGACTATTTTTGGGGGTGAGCGTTTAACAGATCATGGGCGATTAATAAAATCAAAATGGTATAAATCTCTAGCCAATTATTTTGATGAGTACTAAAAAATATCAAAACCTTTTTTTTAAACTGCTGAACAATCAAGCTGACATGTGTATAGCATAGAGTACAAGCATGGAAATAAAATAAGCTTACTGTAGAATTGCACTATCATAGGAGTAAAAAATTCATACTCAAACATACTGCACATATTTAAGGATTGCATGGCTCACTTTTGATGGTCACCAGCAATAGAAATGAGATGAAAATTAAAGCTGTTTTGTAATTAAATATTGACCTATCGGTAAGCTTTAAACGATCATGATATCAAGGAGTTCATACGGTACACATATGTGACCCGTCACATCGAAAGGTACCTTAAGGGTCCCAAAATCAAAATTGATTTTTTGGTCTCATCTGAAAGCTTAGATTTTAAGCTTAAAATTCCTTTTGGTTATTGGATGTTCGGATGCAAAGATAAATCCAAATTGGTCAAAGCAATCGGGCTGATTCGGACAACTATATAATAATAGTTCAGAAAATCGAGTATAAAGTTTTTGTACTGGTAAAACTTGAATGGAGAAAGGATTTTTATCTCAGTTTTTAAAACATTTTTCTTATAGTTTGGATGTTGGAATCTGATTAATATGATAGAAATCATTTCAAAGATGAAATTAGAAATTCGACCCTGGACGTGATTTTTGACTATGATCAGCTTCAATGGCCTGTATCTCGAAATTTACTCTGCTGACCTTACGGTACCTTTCGATATGACGGGTCACATATCTGGTGGAGATTCTTGTAAGCATCACATATATCAAATTCCAGTGCATATAACCCAGTTTTCATTTCATGCCCATATAAAGGCTATTCTGACTGCATCTAGAGAGTATTAGTTTTTTAAATCTGGAGTTGAAACAAAACCTGATATTTCGCAAATAGTTTAAGAAAGGCATGAACATTTTAAATAGGCAAAAATAGAAAACAACTTCTACATGTATTTTGCAATATCTCAAAATAGAAAATGCTGACTTAACATACTGGGATGCAAAACTTCCACATGAATAAGACCAGCAACTTGACATATGTCAATGTGACATTTTGGCAATCATGATACAAACATAAAATTTGTTTGTTAACACTACATTATATTTGTGATGTTGTTTACCTACACATTCACACTTACTTTGGGCCATACATCATAGCTAGACTCCCTAGATATCCATTTGATAGCGCAAACAGTACCATAAATGACACAGGATACGCATCATGTTGAAAGTAGACATCACTGGATCGATTGTCTGGTTGGATATTGCAGAAACCAAACAAAGGGAAGAAACCTACTCTGAGAATCACAAAAATGGTTAGAATCCACATCTGTTTATCTGTAGGCTGAAAGGAACAAAAGGGATAATTGTTATAAACAGGGGTGTGATATGCCCAGATTTGTCTTGATATCCAGACTTTTTGTAATATATCCAAGGATTTTTTCATGAGTAAATCGCTAGAAAAACTGATCACACAAACTGGAAAAAATCATGATAAAGGAATTTTAATCTGAAACTGCCTCTGAAAGGATGTTTCCTGCAATATTTAATGTGTGGAAACCCTCTGGCTTGGACCACCGGCCATGAAGACACTCTGCTCGCATTGCTAACTTCGCTCTATTACATAATTTCTTCCAATATTTTTTTAAAAACCTCAATCACAGCCCTGTATAAAGAAAGGACAGTTGCAATGATATCATTTTTAAAGTGAGCAATCTGGACCTTTACCTTAATTGTAACTACATTATGTACTTGCATAATTTGTGCAAAATAATTAAAGCAACATACAATTAACAGGTGGATATATTATAAATAGCCATGTGAGTGTAAGAAGGTTTTCCCTACTATAACTGTCATTTATCACAGACTTGAATTGCATACTGTAACATGTCCAGTCTTGGGTCATTGGCTATTGAAATGGTTCTTCGGGTGACACCAAGCCAAGAACCAATGCAAGAAATGCTGACATATGGGAACAAAATTGATGGATTTTCATATTCCTTTCACGAAGTATGACATACGGCAGCTATTGTAGCTATGACTTTCTTGCACTCACATGACGATCATTATAAGCCATATGAACACAAGAAAATAATGGACAGGAACAACAACTCACTGTATCTCTTTATACAGGAGCGTACCATTGTTGATACGTGATGAATCCACAGTTAATATTCAAATTAGCGCATCACGCACACACGGCACTGCGTTTACGGAAGTGCGTTTACGCAGTAAACAAAAGTCGGTGCACTGATCATCATGCATCGGGCACTTATAGTGCGTGCAAAAGCCTAGTGCTTGGTAAAAATTGATAACATCAAAGCAGCAAACATTCACAAATTAGCACTTTGCTTCAGATATGCTAAATATTTTTATGAAGATCTGTTAAATTGAAAACATTTAGAGTTATTTCATACGTTTTCAGGAAGATTTTCGTTGTTGAAAGGTATTCAAACACGCCACAGAGTTGTTCATCGCGAATCAACTACTCTGCATCCGATGCGTCGGTGTATTTTTATCACGCTTGGGTGGCTAAAGCTAAACTCGTGCGATAAAAATACGCAGACTCATGGATGCATCCTTGTTGATTCGCGATGAACAACTCTGTGGCGTGTTTGAATACCTACGGAAAGTTTAATGAATTAAGTCAGATAGAAAAAATGATAAGGTATTATTCAAGTATATATTAGTTAAAATATATTGACCCTAACAGACCCAGATCTCACTAAATCCCATTAGCATGCCTATAAGGCCCAAGTTCTAAGTCAATGTTCAGTTTCCATCATATTTTTCTCACCTCATAATGAGGTAACTATTTTATTATTCATTATTTTTAGATCTATTACTTTGCGTATTTTAGGGGACAATCACATTACTACACTCATGTTGTTATTTTATACATGAATTATACCGATGATATCTTGGCACCTTGTCTCCAGTTTTAAGAAAACAAGTTAACTTTCCAACAATAAAGATGAAATAGTAGAAAAAGGTTAAAAATGTCATTGTTAATTGGTTGATTTTAAAATAATGAAATATTTTGTGATTTTCACTTTTGTGACGGGAAACTCAAAATTGAGCTTTATAAGGGCCTAAGGAAACACACTTGAGGACACATGTTGTCACTGTAACAATCTAGTTGCAGCCAGTTTATCTGTTCCTTTATCTGCCTGTATCATTTGTTATCTTGCCTCAAGTAGCAATTAATGCTGATAAGGGCTGCCATTATTCCTATAATTAATGAATGAATTGTGTCCAAATCTTGTGAAAATCTATGCAAGTATGTGGAAATAGCATTCAATTATGTGAATCACCGGTTCACATCCTCCACTGCTTTGATTAATTATCACATTAATTAATCCCAATTAAAACCAAATTAGCTAAACACACACAGATTTCATTTTATTAAAATATCATGATATATTAATGTATTACGCCAATCAAACAATTTTTTAGGCCTTATTGCCAACACTCACCCATTGAATTACACCTGATAACACTCTTCCTGTGAAATCCATGGTATTGAATAGAAGGAAACATACGACTGGTGTGAAATATTTTTTTGTCTTGATATCTGTGTGGAAATAAACATCACATAATGTAACCTTATGGCAGTGGCGTATTTGCCGGGGGGGGGGGGGGGGCCGCCCCCCTTGACAAAAAAGATCGCCATTGACTTTGCCAAACAATCCGTCCCGACTGTATGGTAAATTACGTTGCTCGCCCCCTGTGACCAATGATGCCAGATACGCCACTGGCCCTTTGTTCCTCAAGTTGCTGTATATTAAGTCTTTTAAGCCTATTAAAAGCTTGTATATAACCACTCAAGATTTTACTAAAATTAGTTGTATGTTTGCAATCATGTTTTTAATGAAATTAGTACTTGATTATAGGAATTAAGGAATTATAAATGTATTTGTGACCATACGCCACCAATCTCCTGTAAATTCAGCATTCATCATTTCACGATGTCAGACTACAAGTTAAATTACATACTTGGAAAATATCTCCAGGGTCTGGGGTTAAATTTGTATTCTGGCAAAATTTCGAGCAAGCATCATTTTAACGTTGAAAATATGTTTCATTTAAATCTGCCATAAAACAGATTATAAATTGGTTAGGGTTTAAATTTATTGGAGATTTGTGGCAGATGATCAGTATTTGTAGAACCAAAACTGTGGTTATTGTTTGAGTACTGTGGTACAGTATGAAGTAACTCCCAAGCATACAGGTTGTAACAGAAAAAATATAAAGTATTATCTACGCTGAAAGAATAAAGTTACACTTTGTATCACACTGTCCTGGGGGGGAACTCAACTTTGAAAGTGGTAGTTATGTTATGCGCGAAGCGCCGAAATTGGGGGCAGGTGAACTGATTTTTTGTAAAAAATCGGGGGTCTAGTGAACTGAAATTTTGGCCAAAAATAGCCTCCTGAACTGAAATTTTTAGCATTTTCTGAGCAATTTTAGCAGTTAGAGCTAAAATTTTGTAGTTTTTCTAAAAAATGGGGTCAAAAGAACTGAATCACGCTGAAAATGGGGATCTAGTGAGCGGCCTG
>JXSR01S007552.1:42023-62022 GCA_000969725.1 Ophiothrix spiculata
CCCCCTGACAAAAAAGATCGCCATTGACTTTGCTGTACAATCCGTCCCGACTGTATGGTAAATAACGTTGCTCGCCCCCTCTGACCAATGATGCCAGATACGCCACTGCCTTATGGTCTTGTGGAAAAGTGCAGGATTTGTAATCAGTACTGAATTGTAACTTGTCGCAATTTTAGCGCAGTCAGGCTTTTTTTGTGCGTGCAATTCTCTAGTATTTATGCGTACTGGTAAATCAAGATGCACTTTAGAGCAATACTATAAGAATTTGATGAAAATTTGTCTTAAGTGAAAACAGTCTACAGTAAAGGAATGTGGCTATCTAAACGTGTTTTCAAGTGTATTTTGTCGAAAATTTTATTTACCACCAAATATGGACACAAGATCATATGCATGCTTTTCTCTACTAATACATGTAGAATTAAATTTGGGATCCCAACTTTAATTCAACAAATGACCATAACAGAAAAAGTAAGCATATTTAAGCCAAACCGTTTGAAGGTTATAAATATCTACCAAAAACAATATATGCTAAAAAAATTGAAAGTCATGGGTGACAGGGGCGCTTCATTTTAACACTTCATAGTATTAATAGCTTTAATGGCACATATTTGCGGAGGTTTTAGAAGTTGCAAGATAAAAATAGTGCCTACTGCGGTCAGGCAAGATTCAGTTTGTCTCGAACAGATACGAATACCCGCAATGTGAGCCCCATGGCTGATGACGCCATTACAACCTCTATAGAGGAAGTCTGGGATCTCCACTCAAGTAAGTCCCTAATAGACAATTTCAAAATCCATTTGAAAATCTTTGGAACATCGATCACCAGGACGTTTTATCAACCAATCACGTACGAGCTCTAGCATGTACTTTTTTGTAAACAAAATTTTCCAAAAATTCTCTCCTATTTGCAGTGCAATAAAAGTGAAAAATAATTACATTCAGACCCATACATGGTTAGTGGCACTAATTCTGAATAACTTTTGACTGGGGGTACCTTATGCTCACTGACAGAAAGAGTGAAATTTCCATTTGGAATCGTCTGATTAAGCTTACTCGTTAGTGCTAACCTTAATTACATGTTCAAATTTGTACGCAACCAGTTAACGAGAATGTGAACTTTACATTCTGATTATTGTGTTAGAGAGTCACTTTTTCTGTCGGCAATTGCCGGAAAGTGTAAAATCAGCTTCGGAAATATTCGGAAAGTCGTGTTTTGAAAAGGTCTACAGGGTGTCCCAATAAACATTGTGCATGGGAATAAAGCTGGTTTTCTCAAAAGTTTTTCAGAAAAGCTTCTCAAAATAATATCACTTTAAAGTTCATGCCTTTGCTCATCATTGTTGAAAATTTCAAGAAAATCCATCGATGCAAACCAGAGATATCGTTGATTTTGTCAACATGTATCATTTTCCTTCTGCACAAGGATACTCCCTATGGTTAAGCATTAAACAAAAATGTTGAAAGGATCTACACATCATTGACGCTTAATTAATTGACAATGAAGTACGAGGCTTATGACGACAAAGTTAAGTACGAGCCTTGTGACGATGAAGAGGAATGTTGTGACGTTAGAGACATGAAAAGCAGTGAAGAAGGTGTATAAACCAGCAAAGGGAGACAGGTTGAAGGACATACAGGTTGCTTATGTCCAGAAAGGACTTAAATTAGACACGTGAAGAATGATACACTTTTATAACAGGCTACAGCTGTCGAAAGAGATTGAAAACAATGTTGCCTATACCAAGCGCAAAATATCATGTCATCAATTTATACGATTTATAAACACATAAAAGCATTTTGTAATTTTGGAAGCGATGTGGGTAACCAAAGACATCTTGTTAGAAGACTTCTGATGAGTTTGTGCAATTTTTACATAGGTTTCATTCTTTATTTATTCCTTATAATGAAACTAGAGTCGTTACGTGTGATGTGAAATAAGAGAAGTGTCTGTTCAATTGGTTTTTGGTGAATTTTTATGACAGAAATGCAATTTATTTTGTAAAAATGATTACATTGAAAGCATCATAAAAGAAGAAAACAAACACAGATAGCATTGCTTGTAAATTAAGCCTTTCGCAGTTCTTTCGTAACTGCAGGTTATTCCTTGTGCAGGAAAATGATACAAGCTGACAAAATCAATCATATCTCTGATTTGCACCGATGGATTTTCTTGAATTTTTCAACAATGATAGACAAAGGCATATACTTACAGCGATATAAGTTTCAAGAAGATAGTCTGAAAAACTTTTGAGAAAATCAGCTCTATTCCCATGCACAATGTTTATTGGGACACCCTGTATTGAAAACTAAAGAAAAATCTTTATTTTTTTGCTAAGTTTATACCGGTACACTTACTTGTCCAGTTGATTGGTTCTATTTGTGACGTGGCACCAGGAAACAGGGCAAGAGTTACTAGAAACACAAACATTACTAACAGAGCCGGAAGCCAGATCTGAAATGAAGAAAATGGTGACAAATTTGGATAAATCAGATTTGCTGCTCAGAAAAAAAAACACTTAAAAAAAGTTGATGAAAAGAGAAACTTCTGCAGGCATACGTCATGATGCTGCAAGGAGATGTCTTATCATCATCGGTCGGCTGCACAGCAGGCGATCGCAAATTTTTTCCAATCGCTTCGGTTTTGAGCTAAGTCAGCTATAAACTTTGAGTGTAACATGTTGTTTGTATCTCACAATAGTTTTTGGATATAAGCATGACTCTATAGCATAATGTTGTGATTCGAAGGTGTTTATTTAATTCACCATGTCGCTTGTTAACACCCCTGATTCACAGCCATACATCAATACTGTCTATGGACTAATGAAACCTGCAACTGCCAATGACAAAGACTTGAAGATTGCTCTGTTGTTTTGAACAGACGACGGTGGCCATGCCTCCTTACTACCAGATGTGACCGAGTTACCTTCGGCAGTATCGTTTATGTAATTTTCATTATGTTAAAATAGTGCATCAAATAAACTTCAAATTACTTGTGAACCATAACGGTTTTGGAATGTATCCTAAATTTGCAATTTAGAAATCCCTAGTCCCTTTTAGTCGCTTCTACTAAATCGCCCCCCACCGTACCCCCCCCCCCCTGGTTTAGAATAAGAGAGAGAGGTACTCTTAACTTGTGCATAGTGATACCAGGGATGCAATTCACCAAAGTCTAAATTTCCTGAAATGTTTAAAAATTTCTTGCAAAAGAGCGCTTCCCTAGATTCTTTTACACACAACAAAATTTCCTGAAATTAAGACATTTTCAGTAAAATGTCCTGAATTCAGTAAATTTCCTGAAAACTTGCATTCCTGTGATACATTTGTAAAATCTTTGAGGCTACTAGAGTCATTTTGACAAATTGCTCGTTTCTCTGCCGTCTTAGTCTTTAGTCTCTAAATCCTTAAATTTCTTCAAACCAAGGTTACACCAAAGAAAACAAAAAAGAAATCTTTAGGTTGATAGCCAAGGATAACTAAAGCCAAGAAAATCTGTACTTAAAGCTTATTTCCATAGGATCCAAGATCTATTCAGTTTTAAATGCATGAGAAAGAGCATCTAGAGTAGCTGCAGACCTAAGAATCTACAGAAGCAAGTATGGACTGAAAATACACAAGAAACACTGGGTCCGGGACCCAGGGGTGAACTCAACTTTGTTTTTGGTAGGGGTCTGCCGCTGGGAAATTTGAAGTACCACCCCTACAGATACCAATTTTCAAGAAAAAGAGACCCATCAACATACCAAATCACCCAAATTTCAAAAATTGGAATTTTCTCCGATTTTAGTTCAAAAATTTGAAAACAATTCCCAGATTTGCCCCATATTTTTGTGACAATTTTGAAAAATTAACCCATCAAAATACTATATTTTGCAAAGAAAAAGGACCCATTGGCATACCAAGTAGCCTGATTTTGCTATCCTATGTTGGAGGTACATCCCGTAATCACTTTTGTACTTAGTACCTCTCCTTTGCAATTTTTTACATCCCCGTAATCACCAGGAATCCAACCTGGGACTCAATGGTGCAAAGTGAATGAAGTACCCAACATGAAATTGGAAACTAATCATACAAAATACCATACTTCATACTTTGGAAAATGGGACATCATCAAATGTCAAGATCATGCATTGCATCAAATGTCAAGATCATGCATTGCATCAAATGTCAAGATCATGTTACATCAAAGTTCAGAGATAGCCTTTCTCTGGGAAACATCAATATCGGTGGTTCTACAGTTTCACCATCTGTTACAGTTCGTGATCTTGGTGTGGTCTTTGACGGTTCTCTCAATATGACCAATCACGTCAACAATATCTGCAGGACTGCCTCTTTTGCAATAAGGAAAGTTGGTAAATTGCGCCGTTACCTTGATCAGTATAGTGCTGAGAAACTTGTTCACGCATTTGTAACATCAAGACTGGACAGTTGCAATGCCATTCTGTATGGACTGCCTGATCGCGAGATGTCTAAACTACAGCGTATCCAAAACTCTGCTGCACGAATTATCACTCTCACCAAAAAATGTGAGCATATTACACCGGTGATCATGGTGATGCGTGCACTCCATTGGTTGCCAGTGAAGCAAAGGATTGTATATAAAATCTTGTTGTTAACATTCAAAGCACTTCATAACTTTGCTCCTATCTATATATCTGAACTTATCACTCGCTATGAACCGAAACGTAATTTAAGATCTGCTTCACAATGTCTTCTACAGGAACACACTTCTCAAACAGTTACTTACGGCGACAGACGTTTTGAAGTCTGCGCACCTCAACTCTGGAACAATCTTCCTCTTCATATTAGAAACTCTGCCAGTTTAGGTCATTTCAAATCTGGACTCAAAACACATCTTTTCAGTCATGCTTACCTGTAATTTTTATTGTGTTGTATAATTGTTGGATTGACAAAGTGACTTTGGACAATATCTTGTTTTACATTTCCTTTCTCATGTATATTGCCCATCGTCACCTTTTTAAAGTTGCCTTGTTTATCATTATTTTGTAAATATATTTTGTTGTTTCTTTTTAATACTATGAGGGCATTGTATATAATTGTATTTCGTCTTTTAAACTTTGTTCAGCGCAATGAGATATCTGTTTTATGCGCTCTATAAATGTGTGTTATTATTATTATTATTATTATTATATATGACAGAACACTTGAGAATATGACTGAACTCAGGTAGTTTTAACCTCAAAACTTGTAGACGATATAAGCTCCCTGTGAATATTGCTTTGCTCACTGGTGTAGAGTCCTGAAATCAACAAGAGTACAAGGTATTAGTCATCGTGCAAGAGCTATATAACTAGCAAAGCTAACAGATTTCTTATAAGGTCATACTAACTTAATTGTTTGTCTCAAAGCTCACCTAAATTTGAAAACCTAATGCAGAATGCAGGGTTTTTTTTAAGTAAAAAATGTCCAACTATACCAGGCATTACACTTGCCATTTTCGCCATTCATTTTCCATCCATTGATATTTACTTGTATATAAAAGAGTATGTTTAATATTGTTATTTTGCGATCCCCAGGACACGATTTGTGATCTTCGATGGGGTTTTATTTGATGAAATTGAAAAATAAAAAAATATTTAGAAGACAAATTCAAATTTTCAACAATTTGGCGATGTTAATGCGCATGTTTAAACTAACGAAGTGCGCGGCAGCTTTTAGACAAACAATTAAATTACTGTGGCCTAAAACAAGCAAGAGAAACAATACTTGTTAATAATTATTGAACCCCCTTTTGTAAAAATAAGGAAAAGTTTAAAGCTCATAAAAAGAACCAAATGATGCATTGTCTAATTTATGGCTCTGTCATATATCAACATAAGAGAACTGCTTTGTGCCAGACAGTGAAGTTTGCGAACATCACTGATTGTTGGAAGTATGCACAATTCATAATAGATACGATGGTGTCCATTAGGCATACGTTCAAATTGTTTTCCAGAAGGCAGGAGGGGTCGGACATGACGTCATCAGATTTTGAAACTCCCATTCAAAAAACTTGAATTTTAATTAAAGCTCCAAAATTTCATTTTATACCCTTACTTGGCGTATAAAAATATGCAGATTCCAAAACCGTTGGGGTCTGGACTTCGACCCCAGAAAACTTAAAAGATATTTTGACTTTTTTGAAAAATAAACAGATTTTTAATTACTGATAGTGTGACGTCATACGAGACATGCGCTCTGTATCTCTGCCGTTTCGTATCGTGATAATAGGCTCGTTTAAGCCGGATGTACAAGTATTATAAAATCCTGCTAGCTAGTAAATAGCTAAATCCCGTGGCCAAGTGGTCTCATTTTTTTTCTTCTCAAACTTTCTTTTCTTATGACTCTTTATCAGTATCTGTATTTAAAAAAACAAACAAACACTGATAGGTATTTTTTTCCCAAATACTAAAACAAATATGATGCCATATGATCATGAGCCTATATTCAGCATGCACTGCGGCGCCGGTGAGCTAGCTGCATAGGCCTAATCGTGCAACATGCATGACTCATGAGCATCAACTTGTCTTGAAGTGGTTTATTTATTTTTGATAATGATTGCATACACATAGGGTCTATAATAGAAAAAGATTCAGTTTGTGATTTTGGACTTTATATTTTGCAAATTAGTAAAACTTGGTAAATATTTCAAATAAATCTTCTAATCAAAATTAAACACGTGATCATCACCATCCTCGTACATTTTTATTGAAGGCAGTAATTTGTGATTTCGGTGGTTTCGATGGTACCGTGCGTGGAAAAAGGGATCGTCCTACCACCACTGCCAGAAGGGGCACGCAGATTGACAATCATATCTGCAATAGCTGCCATTTTTCACAAATTTGGATTGCCCTCTGTATAATCTCCAGTCTTGGGTCAGTGGTTCTTAAAATGGTTCTTCAGATGACAGCGTCACCTGAAGAACCATTTCAAGAGCAACCGACATAAGACAGTTGAATTTTGAGAGATTTTTCACATTTTTGTGACAAGGTGTTGAATAAATAACTTAGGGCAGCCATTGCAGATACAACTTTCTTGCACTCATATGACAATATGTGCCTAGGGTATCCATTAGGCATGTATTCAATGTACAAAATTGTTGTACGGTAAGGGTACATTGGCCCTGTATGTTGATGTATAATACAGTCATTAGCCTAAAAAAATGTTTGATTGACGTAACCTGACCAACCCTATGATTCTAAAAACGGTAAAATTAACCACGACAACAACATATTTTTCACTTTCCGGCTGTTTAATAGTCCAGATTGTTATTAAAATGAAGGATGGGAACTAATGTTATTGCTCCATTAATCTGTGTGTCCTTTAGATACCCAGTATTTAGTGTTAGAAATCAATTTCAAAGCCAAAAGAAAAATAAATAAATAAAAATCCAACCTAACTATCATAATTATTTTCTTATGTTACGCCGACCAAACAATTTTTTTAGGCTTTAATGAATGGTATACTAGTTACAATCACAGCAGAACAGATTTGTAAAAGAAAGTGTTAGGATTCTAACAACAGTATTTCTAACTATACAATCCAGGAAAAAGAAAATTTCATTTCAAACAAGATGTAATAGATTTTGTCCACCACAATTCCTTTTTCTTCAGGCCCCTAAACCATACTTACACTCCAAAAATATTAAATGGTCACCAAAATCTACTAAAAATTAATACTTGTACCTATCTTGATTTTTCTATGACCTATTTTGATGTATGGTGTAATACTTTATGGTCTATACTTTTGAGACTAGAAACAATTTTCAACTCAATTCTGTTTTTGCTTATTTTGTCAGGCGAACTTTGGTTTCAAGCCACGAAACAGCCAAAGGGTTATGTGATTGGGCAAGACATTTTAAGTAGATTTCTTTATTAAAGGTGTAGGTTCCGATCACATTCTCATCCCCCAGGGCTCAACCAGAAGTAGTATATTTTTTAATGCCAAATGAAAGCCCATATTTTTACAGATTATGAATCCAAAATTTCACCTAAAAATTCTTTATAGTTCGGAAATATAGCACAAAATGTAAAATTTCTTTTGTATTTACATAACAGCCTCATCCCCAGGGTTGCATACATTCTTTTGCCTCTCAAGAGAAAACAAGACACAAGCCAAGGTTGAAGCCTTGCATAATGCATTTCAGGGGTCAATGTCAATTAGTTGAAAGTAAATAAACACATCCTAAAATAGGAACCTACACCTAAGTTTAACCTAGGTAATAGACTAATAGTGCTGATCTGTTATGGAAAATAACATGACCTAAGTGCACATTACCCTAGTACACTGGCGTAGCCCGCCTAATTGAAGCAAGCATATTTTGATGATCTCCTGATGGCAGTATAAGGCCCAAAAAAAAAGAACTCTGTCTCAGCTTACTTAGGGTCAAAACCCTAAGCGCTATGCGGGGGGGGGGGGGGGGTGGGGTTTTAGTAAAAAAAGGCTACGCGGATGCAGAAATACACTCTAATTTTTTTTCAAAATAAAAAAGCAAAAAATCTCCTGAAAACCTAAAAAAAAAAGAAATGCGGTAAAATTTGAATTTTTAACCAAATGCGCGCGGGAAGCTGAGACAGAGTTCTTTTTTTCTTTGGCCTAATAAGAAGCAATGTGCAAACTATTATTATTTTCCTAGCAGTGGAGCCAAGACTAAACAAGTCCTTGGCAGCAATCAAACCTGGGAATTCACAATTACTAATTGGACAATATACCAACTAGGCTATAAAAGGCTACATGTGTTAAATTTTAAATTTAATCTATGGGTTTTTACTTCATTTCATCTATAACAGTTCAATTCAATATTTTGTTCTTCAGATATTGTGTCAATACATTCATTTTAATTTACAATATCTCTATAGCCAACATAACAAGCCCCTCTCAGGATGAAATTAAAATCTTGAAAGTTATACCATTTAATCGAAAAAAAAGCTGAGTATTTGCTGTAGAAGTGTTATATTAGACTAATTTCCCAGGACAGAAGAAATATGAGCTAAATGAAAATTGTGAAAGAATGAAGCCTTTGATATGGTGAGCTATGATGGTGCAAACACACAAAATGCCTCACCTACACCACCAAAAAATGAACCGCCACGGTTTAATCCTAAGTGTAAATCTGGGTGGGCAACAAAATATGACCAAAAGAAAATTGGGTTAGCTGTATGGGTTAATTGCAAATTCTGATGCATGAAAACTGACAGGGGAAAAACTGGTAAACATCTGATGTGTGTATACTTTATAGAATACATGGATGGACCACTAATATTGTCAATTCATGATTCTGTAACATAGTGATTTACTAATTTTTTACATTTATTTTCCTGTCATAAACTTGTAACTGTACAAGTTGTAACATCTTAAAGGAGCATGGTCCGATTGCTTCAACTTTTTTCAAACTTTTCCGAGATTTTGGTACCAAAATATTGCTCATATTTTTCTGATAATTAATGTGAAATTTCATGGCTGAGTTACGTTTTGTTGCGGAGATACGTATGAATTATGTCTAATTATGGTAACCAAAATTAATTTTACACAGCTCTGAAATACAAAATTGTCCATAAAATCGAAACAGTTTGACCGATTTGGCTGACATTTGAAAATTAGACCATTTGATGTGATCATCTTTCATATGTCATTGATAAGCAAATTTTGAGAAATCAGACTAAGCTCCTTCAAGGGATGACGTGTACACAGCCTCAAGGTTGACATGCAAGCAGCAAAATACACAGGGTTGACATATATACAAAAGTGCATGCACATACAGAAAGAATGCTTGACAAAACTTCCTGGCATATTGATTTCAGAGTCTGTCATGCAATGACATCAATGTTTTATCACGAGTAATGACATGAAGCATGACAGGATATGCAGATTAGTTCAAATATTTCATTGTATGCTTCTGATTTTGTTAGTTAAATGAATAAAAACATATCGACTGATTCTCACCAGATGTTTCCAAAGTGGTACATTCAACTGATGAAAATGGAAATAAATGGTACTGATTTTAAGTAAAAAATATCGAAATTTACAACTAAATGATAAACTACTTCCAATATTGGACAAATAAAACATGCATGGTATATTGATTCTAGTTAAATGGAGGTCAATAAATAAATGTATCAAAATGTGACTCAATCAAGGTGCAGTATTGTATCTATTTCTAGAATTGCGTCGTTCTTTGAAAAATTAAATGAATGGAGTATTGCCATTGAATGGAAACATTTTGTCAAAAAGACACAATCCTGCACCTCACTCAAAATGTGATGAGAAGTAAAAGAATAATATGAGTAATGCTTGCATATCATGGTTGATTATGGATAACTTGATGTGAATATCTCTTTACTACCATTTGTGGGTGAAAATGATGAAAATTAGTGATTGTTGTGGCCTAATGTAATACTTGAAAAGTCCTTTTTGAGTGCTTCCATAGAAAAACAGCGATACCCATACTAGCAAATAAAATAATGAGGCTAAAGATTTGAATTTTTAAAGCAAATACACTGGGATATGTCGCAATATGGAATGTAGTTGTGTATTATCAAACAAGTTTTAAATGCCTCATCTACAATATATACAAATTTTGACTAACTAACGCCCGAAACACAGCCAATGACACAGTAGAGTCCAAATTTGATCACTGAAAACACCAAGTTAACTGGTCAGTTGGTAACTTGAACACATTCCTTAATATCGTCCATTTGCACTCTGCAAATCGTATGGCATTATGCAATTATTTGAACACATATACAGAGTATACATGCATATGCACAGCAAAGCTCATTTCCAAAAAATGGGTAAAGTAAAAATATGGAAAGATAGATGGTTGTAATTAGCTTTAACAAACCAGATGAAGCAATAACTTTGAAACTTTTCTTAATCATCACTAGGTGCAAATTATAACATAAATTTAAAGTATATAGTTCCAAACACAATTTATAGTTACCTCCAGAATTTTCAGATGGAACTCAAACTTTCTTTAGGGAGTGGTGTTGTATCAGGAATCACTCTTTTTGACCTTTGACCTAATAACAGCCTTGTAACAACCACATTCACAATGAGTCCACCGACTATTCAGTCAACATCAACAAAGTTTGCATTTTACACAGGGACAACAAGTGGTTTGAATGAGGAGTCAAAGAAGCGATCTACATAAAAGCCAATCAACCATCACTCATTAAAGACAGGACCGACACAAACTTTCAGGAGTCTACGAGGCTGTTATTAGGTAAAAGGTGAAAAAGATTCATCTTTGTACTGTTTCGTTGAAATGCCAAATAAAACTAAACTAAAGATTGATATGATGAAGAAAGATGGAGTTCCATCTGAAAATTCTGAAGGTACGTATAAATTGTGTTTGGAACTGAAGTTTTAATCTAAATCACAATTTATACCAACACAGATGAACTTTCATGAAAGTGCGAATTATAATTTAACCTAATAAAAACAATGTCTCATTTCTTAATATTCAAGACATTCTACAAAAAAGATGCACCTTGTGCTCATGTCACAGTTGTCAACCAACTATCAGAAAACTTGTACAATTTCACTAACATCAGGTAAGTGGCAGTTATTAATCTAGGATTATATAATGATTGGCTTGATTTGAGCCGGTCAATAGTAACTTACTATTGCGCTCTCAAACAAAATCGGTATATAAAATAAATATTTACTGCTCTTTTATTCCGAGGAGAGTACAAACTATTTCCCCTCAGTGATCTTGAGACTATCATACAATTTCGGTCTCGGGAAATAGTATATAGTCTCAAGATATCTTTGGAGCAATAGTAATTGCTATTGCCCTCATGAGCAGTAATTATTTGTATATTATCTCATTACCTTTCTGCTTAAACTAATATATTCTTTCATAATACCAAAGAAATCCATGTCCTTACTTTGTTTATTTAGATAGTACTCCGCAAACTCCAGTCTTGGCAGTATAAAATATGAGACTATTGTTACGATAATGGCAAACACGGCGCATAAGAAGTACACAAACCCACTCCACAATGGGTCAGGTATTGCTGAGAGGGGAAGAAAATGTGAAAAATTGGGTTACATTCACATATTGTGTGAATGGTGAAGTATAAATGCATGCATTTTTCTAGGGCGACAAAGATATACAAGCTGTGCGGCTAATACAACATATTGCCTAACAAGAAAGAGCATGCTCCTAGTTTCCTCTTACAGAGGGAAGGTAATTTTTATCATTGTAGGAATCACATGAAATTTCATCAAATGAAATAAAATGAATCACATGGAGGCTGAAGACCCAAACAATAGATATCTTCAATATTGTGTAAGAACAAACAAAGAGAAACAAATCTATCACTTGGTAGGCACAAATATTGTTGATATAAAACAAAAAATAAAGAGACTGTGGAAATCGGGTATGTAAATGTATACAAGAAAAAAAAATCATTCAGATTGTGCATCCATGCAGCATGCAGTAACAATGGATGGATGCACATTGTGAATGCTTTTTTCAGTTCACGATTACTTAACCCTATTTCTCTCGCACCCAAATAGCACAATATGTTTACTGTCAATGGAAAGTACTTGACTATGTGTTTTTAATCTCATAATTATGGTATAGGTCAGCAAGTGACATTTCATTGGATAGATTGGACTTTGAATGTTCATGTTCTTTTTAGATTAGATTATTTTTAAAGATTTTGTAGATATTTTAATGCCATTTTTAAAGTTAAAATCTGGCCTAAATACGGCCAAAAATGGCTGACTTAATGAACATTTACAACATAAAATTATGTCTTTAAGATATAAAGATATATATAGTAAAAAGGGTCATTCTACATAAAGAAGTCATAAAAAAGGGATTCTGACCTCATACACTGATGCAGTTTACCAACATTTTAGTTCTACATCTAGTTAAAGCAATTTCATTCCTTTTGGCACGAAATTTGACTCCTTGAGAGAATTAGGGTTAAGATGTCTGGTCCACACGTACTGGTATGCACTTGTTTTGATTTTGCAAGTGAAGCAACATGGATGCGCAGTGTACGTAGAATAGCGTTTTGAAGCCAATAAATATCACATTTCTCATTTTTCATGAAAAATATGTCGGTAACCCCTACTTTTTATTTTGTTAATTCACAGAAAATACTTTTGCGCAAATTTTGTGAAAAATTGACACAAAACTTCAGTGGGAAGTTTTTGAATCAACACTAAACAATGTCCCTTTAGCCACATTTCCCATAGACTCCTATACTAATTTTTCCCCAAAAGCTCCAAAATGCTATTTTTAAACTGACTTGCATGCAAAAATAAGTACGGTGACCCCCAATTTTTATTTTAAAAATTGGTTCTACATCGATAAAATATTTTTCATGCATAATTAGACCACAAATTTTACAAAACTGTCCTCAGAAATGACAGAAGTCAACCAAGTACTACAGATTTTCCTGCCAGGTAATAATAGATAACTGCATTACTTGGTTTGGGCATGCACACCTAAACACATTACACACAGTTATCTTTGAGCGATAATGCTTTGAATACGTATCAAGGTTATTTTTGGACTTAAAAACACGCAATACGACTAATTATTAGTTGGGCTTCCAACCAATGGGATTCAAGGATCATGACAATATTAGTAAAATATGTTTTCATTGTATTAGTATAATTGCCTAGTCATGATGTCAATTTCCAAACATACCGTACCAAATATTGTATGTATTAGTGTGATCTGGACCCCGTTTCATAAAGATTTGAATCAAGCGTAAGTTTGATTTATTAAGCGTAAAATAGGTTTATACAATGGAAATTTAATTAAACGTATGTTTGATTCAAATCTTTATGAAACGGGCCCCTGGTATCCTTTAATTGAAATATTTATATGCCTAATTGATATGGAAAGACAATGCTTTACCCCTACCAACAATTGCCATAAGAATCTTAAAGTCCTCAAGTAACACAAAAAAACAAAAATATTTTTACTGCAACAAAGACTCACCTGCTATAGTTAGTATACTTAAAAGAGCTGGAAGAATTCCTCCCAAACCTTGGCCTGCCATCACAGCCTGAGTGTAATTCTTAGGTAAAACACCGGCAAGCCCAAAGACACTGCCTTGAAATATTGCTCCACAGGCTGTAAAAAGGAATAGCATTCGGTAGCATTGAATAAATAATTTCAAAAAAAAAAAAGCTGATAATTTTTACTATTATTATTTCAAAACATTTAGGGACAAGGACCGACAATCTGAACACAGTCATCGCGTATTCACAAATTGTTACAAGCATAAGACATTGTAATCTACGTAACAACATTTCAAATCAGTAATTCGAAGTACTGCGACATCGCATGCACCAGGAAAGCATTGTGTATTTGCGTAATTGTACATGCAATTCTGGTACGCAAGGCTCTGAATTTTTATGGCCAAAATTTATTTGAAACAACAATAGCTTTACATACTTATCACGTTGCAGTTTGCCTGCTTTGACATCTTGTTTGGTTTAAGCCTTTTCTGCTTAGATTGAACCGATAGTTTCCTTATAAACACCTTGTGAGATATGGCTGAATAAAGTGTTTGTGCAGAAATACTGTAGACTGCGAGTGTAGGTTATTAATAGTATTTTTTATAAATGCTTAGAATTTGCTCAAATGTAAAATTTAATGTAAAGATATACAAGTACAAGTGATCAAAGTAAAGTCCCTGTGCAGGCTGGGTCTGGGTATCACTATTTGCAACAATTTAAAGAGAACCAAAATACACAGGGACCAGTAGCATTACACAACTTTTAACCATGGAGAAAGTTAAGAGTAAAGTGTCTTATCAAAGACTGCACTGATCTTGGGCTCAGACTATTAAAGGTGTGTATTCACTTTCCCTTACAAAATCAAATTGGAGATTTTTATACCATATCAGTTCGGCGGAACTCACAATTCGGATACGTATCCGAATTTAGATACTCCGTATCCAAATTTACCTGTATCCGAATTTGGATTAAAAACAGCTGAAAGGGATATCAGCTGAAATTAATATTCAGCTTCGCAGCGCACCATACTGGTATGTATGAAAGTCAATAACATTATCATCATTTGTCATCTAAATTCTAAGAAAGTTTTGGCAAAATTATTTTGCCTTCTCTGATAAGGAGCTATCAGGACATGTTTCGAAGCTGTTCTGCTGGAATTGCACAGATGGAAATGACATTTCCACAGATAAATTTATTATAAATGCAAGAAAGAATTCTACATGTACTTGCCAGCTTGCGCTATCGATTTGTTTCCTGCGCCAAGACAGGCGTATCAGAATTCAGATACCCCTCCATATCCTTATTCTGATACGGGTATCACAATTTGGATACAAAATGTACGTGGGTATTCAAATTCGGATACGTATCCGAAATGTGAGTTCCGCCGAACTGATATGAAAGTGCATATTTTTCTCGTAACTCCTGTAAATGTTCACGCCCATATTATGTTTCGTTGAAGGGATACAGCCAAAAAAGTGCTGAATTACTGGAATATATAGTTAACAAGAATAAATATCCTATACGTTTCTATGGGCCACTCTCAGACACATATTTGCCTGTAGCATTAATTTGACTCAAGATATGCGAATGAGACTGTACAATTGCTTTATGTAGGTGATGTACCTTCATTCAAATATAGAAAAAGTTTATGTGAAATTTGTCATCAGATTGGAATACCATACCTACCTTAATCCTTGGATGTTAAGTCTCATACCATATTTGAATCAATATCATGTCTTGGGCATCATGCCAACACAGGGTAAAAATTATGCAATTAAATTCAAACTTCATCTCTAATATCAGCAATGACATCATTCATGTTCAAAAAAAAGTTTCACTTTTTGAGGAAAACACACAAAATATGTGGAAATAATTGGAAGGGAAATACGCAACAAATTTCACCACCACCTCTTCCTTGGTGTCAAGTTACAATCATAACAAATGTTGACATATATTTTATTCCGCTGTGATTCCCTGCATAGTACTGGCATTTGTTAAGTGGACCAATGCTTGATAACAATGTAAATAGAAGGAGGAAGATTTAATCCTGGATTTCATTACATATAAGAAAAAGAAATATTTGAATTTTGCATGTGATTCTACAGTCAAAGGGCTAGGCTAGGTGAGTGATTGCATTTTAGTTTTTTACTTCATCATGTGTGGGAAACAATCTGTTGTTTTGTAGTTTTGGATGTGTAATGTGACCAGTATGTTACTGCTGAGAAACTCTACATGCCAACCAACTAAATAAGTGGCTAAAAATGGCTAAGGCATAGAAGAGTCTGATTTGCAATCCTACTATTTGATTTGAAGAAACAAGTATGTCAGCCAACTCAAGTTTAGCTCAAAAGCAAGCACATCCATAAGCAACAAATACTTTTAGAAACACAGAATACAATTACTGGATATATTTCCATCAATATTCTACTCAAGTACAATTCAAAAATTCATTTTTGTCATATTTTATCCCAAAATATTCATTAAGCACCTCTTTATCTGTCTAGTTATGAATACAAAAAAAACCCAATATATCTTAAAATTTTAAAGAAAAATTGAAAAGGAAAATGATCATACTTACAATTAATTATAACAACACTAACAAGCGTGGCATAGAAAAACGTTACTTGCCCTGGGAGAAAAAGAAAACACAAAATATTTATCGTAGTAAAAATAAACTCCATAAGGTATATATAATGTAATCCCAATATTTCCATCAATTGTTTTTACTTCACTGGAATTGTGTGAAAAATATGACTTTTTGTGTTTTTGTATATCATACATTTTCAAAAAAAATCTGACACCATTATCATATTTGGCACATAAATAATGCATGTATACATCAATATAGGGTCATTTTGGGGAAGTTCGCTCTATTTCTAGAAGTCCTATCATTAAAATACAATTTTCTTCTATGTGTTTAACAAACAATATATTTTGGATGATTCAGGGGTGCTATCTATATTAAGGAAGCACCTCATAGGTTCAGATTAGATATTTATCACCTGACTTGTTGGGAAAAGACATAAATGTTCTACCGAGTTGGTAGGGTATGTTCACTACCCCTAGGATAAGTTCACCATGTCGCCACACTAGCATGCATATTGTCATGTCACTTTTGCCGCACGTTCCTTCTCAAGTTATGCTCCTCATATTTGGAATCAACTCCCTGCCAACATCCGGAATGCAAACTCTATCACAATTTTCAGAAGACTGTTAAAATCTCATCTTTTTAATGTAGCGTATGGACAGTAATTATTTCCTTGTGTCATGGCGCCTTTGAACAATGTTTTTAATTTAGGCGCCCTATAAGTTTTAGTGATTGATTGATTGATTAATTGATATTGCAGTCGGGTAAATTCACTCTTTGGGTAAGTTCGTAATAGATACATGTTACTAGATACTATTAATTTCTTTCACTATTCTTGTTGATGATGGCGGTCTTACCCAACTTGAACTGTGGCTGCACTCAATGTTCATCCTTATATGCACAACTTAGTGTTGAGATGTTTTCATGAAATTCAGAAATCTAAGAGAGTGAACTTCCCCGAAATGACCCTAACTTTTAAATAATTGGTTTTTTAAAGCCTTGATGATGTAGTAGTAGTAGTAAGCCAATATTCTAAATCCGGTATTATCCCCATCACAGGGGTGGCCGGATTCACCTCACACTTGCGGCAACCGCCCTCACTCCCTCCCTGCACCTCCCCTGATTCAACGTATCCTCCCTCCCTAACCCAACCCTCTTACTCTCCTCCTCCACCTGCATCCTGTACGTCTTCCTCGGTCACCCTCTCCTCCTCAAACCACCCACCACAAACTCAAGGGCCCTTCTAAGAACATGCCCTTCATCCTTCCGCAGCACATGCCAATACCAACGCACACTATTCGCCTTCATCAAACTGTCCACTGCTTCTTCCACACCCAACATCTGCATCAAGTCCTCAGTCTTCTTCCTATTCCTCAACTTCACACCGATCTCATCATCGCTCTCTCCGCCCTCCTCAAAATTCCCATCTCATTTTCGCCCAGACACCACGTCTTGCTGCAATACAACATCACCGATCTCACACAGCTCTTACACACCTTATGATGCAAAGTGTTATCCGTGGAGATGTTTTCGAATTAGTGATAGATTTTAATAATGGATTAGGGCGATTCTTGATGACTGGCTAATTGTGACCCGCCATATCGAAAGGTACCTTAAGGGTCTCAAAATCAAAATTGATTTTTTTTGGGTCTCATCTGAAAGCTCTTTAAAATGAAACCTTGCTTTTGGTTATTAGATATTACAAAAACCAGTTATTATCATTATTATTACATTCAAATTGGCAAAAGGCATCAGGCTGATTCGGAAAACTATAGTTCTGAGCAAATTGAGTTTAAAGTTTTTGTACTGAGTAAAACTTGAAAGAAGAAAGGGATTTTTATCTTGGTTTTTAACACATTTTTGCTTTCGTTTACTGGCCCCCCATTGTAGAGATGCCACTGGGAGTTGACGAAAAAATCTGAAAATGCGAACGGAGGGAGCGAAGTGACCGGAGTTTCCCCCCTTGCGGCTGGAGGTCCAGGGGCCCTTAAGCAGGCCCCTGGACCTCCAGCCGCAGGTGGGGTCTAGGGGAAATGCCCTGGTGGGGGTTGAGGGGGTGAAGCCAGAGGGTTTCTGAATATTTAAAACTACAGTAGATGCCATTTCTGGAAATCAAATTTAGGCACCCTAACTGCACAGGACATTGCACGAGCACAATAAAATACTTTTTGATGACTCCAAAGTCTAATAAAAATGAAGTCATTTACAGACAAGGTAACTGACACATGATAGTTTAATTTTGAGGTTATTTTGCATTCTAGTGTCAAGGTGTTAAATAAACATAGCATATGGCAGCCATTGTAGATATGACTTTCTTGCACTCAAGATACTTACATTCATCCGTAGGAATTTTTGTTAATATTGTTGTTGTTATAAACAAAATTAACATGCCACTTAATGATGATAATACCCTGATTTGAAGTGGAACTCTGAAATCAAAACAGATATTTAGATTACATATTAATACAAGACACAATAAAATCCAAGTATATTTAAAACCACCCAATTGGTAAAGTGCTCAACCCTAAGGGAGCGTAATACAAAAATTATAGACTTGGTTATATCAGCTTACGTGCTTGGCAAATTTGTTTCGCAAGGGAGGCCGGCTACTACTAGCTTCTGATGAGCGAGGGTTGGCCTTAAGACCCCCTTTCGAGATAAATTTGTCAAACATTTAAGCTGATATAACCAAGTCTATAACTTTTGTAATACAAAACACATGAAATACTCCATAAAAGATTTGAGTCAACCAAGAAACACTAACACACATAAACTTATATTTTTTTCAATATGTTATGAACCACGATAGATCTATATATATATATGAAACTTATATATTTGAAATTGGCAGAGCTTAATATTCTATTAGAATTTTTAAATTGCAATAGCATCTTCGGTTGAGAAATTAAATGCAATTAAAGGAATGGTGGTAGCAATATACTATACATGTGTTTATATCAAAGAACTTAAAATCAAAAAGCCGTGGTTGCGCTCATCTTCTTGTCGCTCATGGAGAAGAGTTATTATACCTGTGGATATGTTTGGAGATATTGCGTAAATCTTCATTTGATGCATACAGCATGTGCATTTTGTTTCACATGCAAAACATGTCAGCCTTTCAAGCAGCATCTATTGCGACTTACACTGATCAATGTACGCCAATTTTTCTGCTAATCCGTTTCGAAGACTCTCGAAGTGTGACATGCGAAGTTGTAAAATACGGAGGTACAATAACTCACCCTCCACGAGCGACAATCCAAGATGGCCACCATCCCACATGATTACATGGCGGCAATCCAAGACAGCCACCATGCCACAGGATTACACAGCGGTGAAATCAAAATGACAATGAGCACTGCTTTTCCGGGATGGTACAATTTGTGACCCCACTTCCGTGACCCCACTTTTGTGACCCCACTTTATTTT
>JXSR01S007553.1:5779-24114 GCA_000969725.1 Ophiothrix spiculata
TTCCCCGTTTTTTCCACATATTTACGGTAAAATCCCTTGAAAATACGTCAAATTTACATTTCTTCTGTAAATATTTTCTTACGGGAATTCACCGTTAAAAAATACTGGTTTTCAACTGTAAAAATACGGTCATTTTAGAGTGTTATATACAAGTTAGCTAAAGCTCGCAATGAACATTCCGCCATCTTGTTCGCAAAAAAGGATCATACACTTAAAAGCCAAATGAATAGTTATTAGAAATGAAGTATTGATGGGCTTTAGCGAGAAAAATATAGTTAAAAGTTAACGTGCTCCCATGCAACCAACATACCGTATATATACAAAGGAATACATGTGGTCATCCTTTTTGAGGTGAGGCCCATTTGCGTTTCATCTCATTCACTTCATGCATACCTAACTCCTTCCTGGTAATCGTTGATTAGAGTTAATTAATATCTTTATTTGGCTAATATTTTCAATTGATTTTATAGGCTAATACATTATCTTCAAAATCATACCAAATTTATGACATTTCATACGATTATTGAAAAGTTGTGACAACATTTGATGCACAATGTACGTATCTCATCCACACGTACCACATTTATGCCTGTTTTCATGTCTGGCTCAATTAGCTTATTGACCTTTACTTGTTAATAGCGTTAATAATCAATTTTATTTGTGTTAATTCCAACTTGTTTTTGATAAACAATAACTAGCCTTTAAAATCATATAATATTTGTGACACTTCAATGGATTTTTAAGGAGATATGACAGAACAATTCATGCACAATTTTCATTATGCCTCAACCTCACCTACCTCAACCTCACCCAACTCCACCCTGGCTAAGTAGCTTTAACGGGTCATTAAGCTTAATTAATCACTTCATTTGGGTTATATTCTTGATTTCTTGAAAGTCAAATAAATTGTCTTTCAAATCATACCATAATTATGACATTTCATTTGATTGTTGAAATGATATGACAAAAATTGATGCATAAATCACTCTTCATGTAACAAATCCACCATTTATGGGTGCCCACATTAAAAAGAATGACCATATGTGTTATACACTAGCGGTTTAAAGTATTTCCGCAGAAACACTTTATTCAGCCATATCTCACAAGGCATTTATAAGGAAACTATCGGGAAAATATGTTGGTTTTGGTCAGATCTGGTAGGTAATCTAGTTAAGTGTAAAATTGAGCACCGACTGGGATCAACCTTCTCACGTATAGGTAGGGGCAATTGAACACAAATAGGTCGAAAAACGTGATTTTTAGGTAAAAGTTGATTTGACAACGCCTGGGTCAAGGTCACTTCACCGCTCAAGTTGAGTGGTCATGTTGAATGTATATATGTAAAAGAGTGAAAAGCAGGCGATTAAATCTCCTGGTCACGCTTGACTTCGCCAAGAGAATGCTTGGAAGCTAACGAAAAATGATCCTTCTACGCCACCCAGTTTACAAAAATAGGGCCGTGGTTAAAGTAGAATGGTCCCTGGCGGTATATGACATTATAAAATGTTTTAAGAGGTTTTCAATCTGTCATATACCGTCACAAAACACTCCACATTCATCACAACCCTAGTTTTGTAAACTGGTGGGACGTTGAAGGGTCATTTTTCATTTGCTTCCAAGCATTCTCTTGGCGCAGTCAAGCGTAACCAGGAGATTTAATCGCCTGCTTTTCACTCTTTTACATATACATATTCCATATGACTACTCAACTTGAGTGGTGAAGTGACCTTGACCCAGGCGTTGTCCAATAAAATTTGACCTAAAAATTACATTTTTCGACCCATTTGTGTTGTTGCCCCCTACCGTACGTGAGAAGGTTGATCCCATTCGGTGCTCAATTTTACACTTAACTAGTTTACCTATCAGATCTGACCAAAAGCAACTTAGGTTTCTAGATAGTTTCCTTAGAAACGCCTTGTGAGATATGGCTGAATAAAGTGTTTTTGCGGAAATACTTTAAACCGCTAGTGTATAATATGAGTAGCTGTGAGTGTATATTCTCTTGATATACAAAATACCTGCATTTTAATGTTTGAGGAAATCTGAAGTGTTTGTATATACATAGTTATTTTTTTTGGCGATATGATGTATAAATATATTATTTTAACAAAACATATGATAAACTGTAACTGTGAAATTAGCGGTATACCTCCGCGGATTTTATAGGAACGTCATGGCTTCCCTTGCAATTCTCTCCCGTTTCTCCGAGGACGTCTCACTGAAAGAAACCTCATCAAACTCCCATTCAGTCTTAGGCTGAATTCCACCCACATCCACACAGCAAATCATAAACGGATTCAAACAAAACAACAATGGAATGACAAACAACGCCACCCAATATGTCAACTCTTCAGGAATATCAACCGCTCCCGTTTGCGATAAAATACCCATGACGAAAATTGGTACCAAAATTGATAGATCAAACAGGAATAAAAGCATCATCTTTGTTGCTAAAGATTTGCTGGTGATTCTACGTTCTTCTATTTCTATTTCAAAATCCTCATCAGATGACTCGTCTTCATCCGATGTACCCGATTTCGTCTCGCTACCATCTTTAGCTTCCAAAGCTAACCCATCTTCATCATTTGCCATTTTACAATTATCCGCACCTTTTTCTTCACTCATAGCCATATTCGTGTGTCCATCCGCGTCTTTCACCTCACCATCATATACTTTTTCACCTTTGTCAATCTTCTTCCCTCTTCTCCTCCTTTTCTTCTTTTTCTCCCGTTGCTCAAGTCCAGCTTCAACGTCTTCTTTACTCATAACCAAATCAGCGCCCTCAAGAGTCATTAAATTTCGTTTAGTATCGACTCCTTCCACCTCCATTTTATTACCATTTTCGCCTAAGACGGTTGGACCATCGGAAAAGACAACACCGTCTGTTACGGTTGCAACTTGATCCTCTGGATGTTTTGTTTTCTTCCTTTTAACTGATTTTTTCTTTACCATCGATCGTTTCCGGGCCCGATATTTCCTTCCCGTACTTTTATCATTTTTTGAAGTTTTACTTTTTATTGTTTCATCCTTAGATGGTATCGTCGGATTTATAGCAGCAGAAGCAGCGCCATCACCGTCATGTCTTTCACTTTCCTTTTCATCCTCGTTCCCAGACTTTTTTACGTCTTCAATCGTTTCATATTCATGAGGAGGGGCTGACGGGTCTGTGTAGTCATTATGTACAACTCGTGGGTGATATCCATCATTTGTGTCTGCCTGTGCCGTTGACGGTGTCACAACTCCTCCCGTTTCATCTGCTATTGGTTTCATGGACCCTTTTTTGATATCATCATCATTATCATCCTCGTCTTCATCTTCAGGTAATTCTTCATGGACTCCTTTGTACTTAATTATCAGGAATAAACTAAGCCCTACTAGCAAGCAAAGTGGATCGATTATCAAAAATAAAGCTATCGATAACGGCCACGCTGCCTGATCAGGTAACACAGCCGTTGGTATTACTAAGTCATACCGACCCGCGGGAGATTTGAAACCAACCTTGACGTCTTCATAACTTTTGAATAATCTATGCAAAGGTAACCCAATACAACTATCGCTCCACCCGTACGTGGTTCGATCAGATACAAATGGAATCATAACGCCCAACACTACAGCAAGTGCCCAACAAACTACCATCATCATTTTGGCGCCATATTCGCTTAATACAAATTTGCTATCTGGGCGCATGACTTTTATATATCTTTCAATTGAAATCGCAGTCAAAATAAAGATCAATGATTGTATAGCGATTAGAGCGACAATCCCAGCAATTTTACATTTGATACTTTCTCGCCACGTGTCCGAATTGACAAAAAACGCCATTCCATTATCATTGGAAATGTCAATAAACCCCATCATTAAAGAATATACTCCCATTAATATACCAGAAATGGCAAGATTGCCAAACATAAAAGAAGGGTTAAACAATCTTCCAATCTTGTTGTAACTACGATTCCTAATTTCTATTAATAAAATATTTGCTACAATTCCTACAAGATTGATCAACCATAGACATATTTTGATAGCATCATGTTTTACTAAATCTTTACAATCAAAAAATTGCGGTATTTTCTCTAATGACGAGCACTGTCTGGCTTTGACGAATTTTAAGTAGCAACACAAGCGATAGTCATCTACGTATCTGTAAAGAGAAAAAAGGGCATAATGAAATTAAAATTTTAATTGGTACGGTCTTGCAGCCATCTATACTTTATAAACATTGAAGTACAACATACTTACAGCTGAAAGTTAGCAGAAACTAGCCTAGTCAAAGAGTGCATTAGGAAGCAAAAACGACATGAACTGCGTTTCAGGCTGCTTCTACTTACAGCTGAAAGTTAGCAGAAACTAGCCTAGTCAAAGAGTGCATTAGGAAGCAAAAACGACATGAACTGCGTTTCAGGCTGCTTCTATATAAAATATGACATATTTAATATTTATAGAGGATAACCTCATCAGTGTTTAGCACTCTGTTCCATGAGGATCCTCTTCCAGATGGTCAGATTTATTTGCCAGTTTTAGATGTAGGAGGAAAACCAGAGCGCCTGGATGAAAACCTGAAGAAGCTAGCAAGCTTGGACTGGCAACCAATTTCAAATACAACGCCGAGACCGGATCGAACCCGCAACAACCCCGGGCTTATCGGTGCAAAGCGAGTGAAGTACCGCTGCGCTACCTGCTTCCCTGACATTTCACGCCATAAAACAAGAAGGAGGTGATACAATTAACAATGTTTAATATTAATTTGTATATTAATGTATATTGGAAACCGTCCACAGTGACTTAAAACCAACAAACTGTCTAATCGTGTTAATGCATCGTTACATAAAAAGTTCAAATAACTACTCGAGCTATACCTATAAACTTTATGCTTCAATTTTCTGTTATGCGTCGTCTGATTTGTCCGTTTAAAGAGTACACCCCCCCCCCCCCCCGAAGGAGGGGGTAACTGATATTTTTGCTCGGGTAACCACCCGAGTTCCGCAGGTTTGGACGGTGATCCTATGTGAGACCAAAAATTGGCAAACATTGGTGAAATGATACCCTATCTGAGACCAAAATCTATATACCATATCTGTTCGAATAAACACCCTATCCGGGACTATACCTGTTCAAATGAATACCCTATCTGAGATCAGATCGTACGCAAATGTGGCGAAACAATTATTACAAGAAATCATAATGTAAATACTAAATGTAACTGCACACCATTTGAGAAGAAGTGTGTCAAGGTATTTGAAGCACTTAATTGGCAAGTCAACATTTGGTCAAGGCAATGTTGACATTAATATAACCATTCTTCCTTAGTTTGATACCCTATCAGATACTTAAAAACCAATGTTGATACCCCATATATATGAGACTTGTATAGCACCAAGTTGATTTTGATACCCTACACTGCAAGTCTCGAGACCTGGACAGGTTTCACCTTTAACGCGGGTGGTTATCCGGTCAGAATACCCAGTTACCCCCCCCCCCCCCCCCCCGAGGGGTCCAAAAGCTCAAGTGCGTGCCATTTTCAAATTGTCTGGGGTACAATATTCCTACGTGAACACCTCCATAGGCCATGGGTGCACGAATCAACTTACCATATGGGTTCTTATAAATGTTCTTTGAAAATCATCCACCGGGACTTAAAATCATCAAACAACCTTATATAAGGCCGGGATATAAGGTGCCATAACAAATTGATTAAATAATATTTTTTTTAAGACCAAGCATAATTATCTTAAATATACTCACAGATTCTCAAGGTGCTCTATACCGGAGTAAACCGAATCACCATAAGTGTATCCTGTTCGTGTATCATACGTGAAACCTGCCAGCTGTAATGCTTGAGTCTTGGGTAGATTTCTTTGCAAATACCTGCACATATATAGGAAAAGAAAAATTCGCTGATTGTTAGAATCGCACCTTGCATTTTGCATTGCATTGAATAAAGGGGGATTCTACACGGAGTGCAGATCCAGATGCATTCGCATCTCCGAAATCCAGATCTGAGATCCGCATCTCCGCAGGCCGCTTACACGAACGCATTGTACGCAGAGTGCTGTACGCCCGTGCAGCCACAGTCTTCTGCAAAGTGGCTTACGGAGATGCGCATTCATCTGGATTTGCACTCCCGTGTAGATTGCCCCTGCCAACACCAGAGGGTGTTTTTGTAAAAATCACGCATTGCAGATGATGGAGTGCTAAAAGCCGCGTGTCCATGAACGGTTGCATTTTCAGCCTTTTTTGATAATTGTTTTTATTTTATTTTTTTGATCCCATCAGGTTTATACAAGGATGCTGGTTGTCAAAATATCCGGCCGCGCGTCAATCCCCACCCGAAATCTGAATACCCCGGGGCAAAAAGTTGCTCATTGGTGGCAGAGCTCAAAAATGGAGTACAAAGATTGGCTACACGATTATCATTGTAATTTATCATTAGGCATGTTAGGAGCAACCATAAGATCACACCAAAATCAAAAAAGTTTCAGCTGGTTAACTCCTTCATCTACTTGGCTGGAGTTGTCACAGCCTCAGGCTACTAGAGAGGAAGATATCAAGAGAAAAATCGGTCTGGCTGTGGGCATCATGCAAGGTAAACTAAGTTTTAAATTCTGTTAAATATCACACAAACCGAGTTCTTGTCATTATAAATAGCCTACTGTGGTTATAAAACAAGCACGTGAACACACAAAAGAGCGTCTTCGAAATAGCTGGACTTGGGATTAACGAAAAATCCCCGGATTTTTACCATCTTCACTAGACTTGCTCCAAGTCTCTGTTGTCCTATATTCTCTGAGAGGCATATTTCAACTGTCCTGCTTTAATATTTCTCAAGCACATAAGAATCAAATTGTAGTGGAGAACAAATTAGAATTCACTTCTATTTTCATTGAAGTTCCTAACATGATTTTAACCCTGCATAATAAAGACAAATCCAATTCATTCCATTACTCAATTTGACCATGGGATTTAAAGAATGATCACAGACAATCAGTAAACACATCCTGAATTCATTCATCACCTCTCAGATAGACAGTGCCAAGTTCATATTTCCAATTTGACCATGGGTCTTTATGCCTACATCCATTCCCTGCCTACATTCATATTTCCAATTTGACCATGGGTCTATATGCCTACATCCATTCCCTGCCTACATTCTGAACTCATCAATGTATAGTCACTGTACAATGGTACAACAACCAACATTAACTCATTGGAATCATTTTATATTTGACTAAAATCAAAGGACCTTCATACCAACTTTCCTTATCTCAACTAGACAAACTGAATTCAGGAGGTACATAGGGAGTAAGAATAGGTAAAATAATGTCCCTGTACAGATATACTGGATATTGAAGTGGGGGTTTACAGCCAGACGCCTTGAGCAAGGCTAATCTTCACCAGAAGAGTATTTATCAAGCAGCTGCATTACTTAAGATGCATAAAAAGGACTGTCCAATCCAGACTCCCACAAAAATACACGGACCCAAGACCAGCACTTTCTGCATGCTGAGACAGCAACAACCATCAAAATCAAATGCAGAGCCACAGATAACAGTGATGACACTGAGTTCAAAACATGGCACCAATTAGCCTACGTCCCACTTTGATGGACAAAAACGAGTACACAAATGAAAAAAGATACGAATGATGCACACGTTGTACCCGATTAAGTGTACCACACATATCAAGGACGATTTCTTTTTGGTATGTCAGGATTTATCGATATTTGAGCACGATTAGTCCTTGTGTGTCCTCGTTAATTGAGGGCCACTGGTCACATGATCAGATAACTAACGTTAACCAGCGACTATTGATAAATACTAATCAAATAAGCTTTGAAATATATGGGGATAAAGTGTCAGGGGCCTGGCAGAGCTTTTGGAATACAGATTGGTAGCAAATGATGACTCGAACTTGAATGGACAAGTGCGATCAGTAAATCATTGACTGCAACTTATTCCGGGTAGTTCAATTAGACCCGGACTCCTGGTTATGGGAGACAATCAGTCTCATTACACCGGTCTTAATTTTTCATTATTAAGTCAAATCATTATTACATACCAGGCTTGAAGAGAACTAAGTCCATTTAGACCTTGCGTGTCTATATATTTTAATGGGATGTCGTACATAATCCTAATTGGAAAAAGAAAAAAAAAACAATGAATGTATTACTAATAAAACTATTTTAGACAAAGATGAATAAAAATAGTTAATTTATTATACTGCACTTGCAACCCTATACTCTATAAACCTTGTAGTATGCAGGCGGTGGCGGACACGATAAATAGCATCCACTAGATTTAGGAATGAGGGATTTCTAAAACGCAAATTTAGGGTACGATTTACGTGTATTTCTATTGAGTCACGTGACTCACGTATTGAAGATAAAAATTCCACAGATCATATTTTTACCTTTCCTCGAAAAAATACAAAAGTGTTCTTATGGTAATCAACATAATTATGTCATTCCAAATCCGCTGGGGTTCACGCGTGAACCCCACTTTTTATATATGTTATCATATTTTTTTACCGTTTACGAATATAATTTTAGTGATCATCCCGGAAGTAGTATTTTTCCACGAACCCCAACGGCTTCACGCCAAAGGCGGTATAGGACATGACGTCACCGGGGATCGGCTACGATACCGTATACCGTCCGGCAACCAGTAACAGTTGCCGCGACCACCCTCCTCTGGAAGTATGCAGCAAGCAATATCAGACTCTGTTACGAGATCCATAGCATATCACTTGTGTTGTACAACATTGTGAACAGGTGCTTTTTGTTGTGCTATTTTTAAAGGACATTTTCAGAAATTTATTTATAGCTTAATTGAGTTTTTCTTTTGACCAATATTTCAAAAAGTCAAAAGAAAATGTCAAACAAATTAATCCAAATAATCATGAGAGCATTTTTGATTTATGTCAACACCTACTTTTAAACGGTTTTTGCTGAATAGTATTTATTTGGGTATGTTCAACAACAAACAAACCATACAAAAAAACATAGCAACAATAGTTTTTGATGAGTCTCTACAAAACAAGATCTTTCATCAACAATCTGGTAGCATCAAAAGATTATTTGTGAATAAACTTTCCAAACATGTACTTTTATATTTTTAATTATGATTGTTTTTTTCAAAATCGCCCCAACCTTCAAATTAAAGTGATCTACAGATATGGCAAATAAAAATATGGAAATAAAAACCAGACCAAAAAGATTTCAGGGCTCTGCAAGCACTGTATACTTACAAGATTTCCAAGCTTGATAGTCCGGCGAATGCCCCACCTTCTATTCGCGACATCTTGTTTTTGGAAAGATCTCTGAAAAGAAATGTCATAATGTGATACAATTGAGTGAAGCTAAAATATATCCAAGAAAGAATAGTAGAGAGAGAGAAAAAACCTCGGCGTCGCTTTATATCACCCTTAAGTGTAAATATTCAACTCCAGTCGGTTCATATTGCATTATTTTATGGAAATTTCATTTGCCTCAAAATGAAAATATCACTGCTATGATCTTTAGTTATTAAAAATATATGCCTACAGTTAATTTAACAACTTACAGCCACGTGACAGAGAACAGACCAATAAACGCACCACCTTCAATTTTCGAAATTCCATTATTGACCAATGATCTGCAAGATAAAACAGCAATGGAAATAAATCATTTGATTAGTGTAAACTTATTTTGTTTTTAAATATCAATAGGGGTTTGGTGATAAAAACACTGCTTTGTCAGCAAATTATTTTGAGACGCATTTCTAGGACTGTCGAGTTTTATTAAATGTGATACTAGAACAAATATATATTTCACAAGGCTAAAAATCATGCCAACTTACAGGTACTTGAGTAGTGTAAAATTCCTGAATTGCGCGGTGTATGGTAAAAACGGTACATCTCCATTGGAAAGCATCCTGTGTAAGATAGTAAGATAGGTCAAATATACTTGGTCATTTTTCTAGGATAGATGAATACATTAAATCACTATTTAAAATACAAGATGACCTTGAGAAGTCTGAAAAAAAAAATCAATGAGCAGAAAAGCCAGACAAAATGAAAAACATTTTTTATTATAAAGAAATTTCCAATTGATTTTTTTTTATTATGAGGAGAAAAGTATACAGTCAGTAGAAAAGAGAATGTTATGTATGTTGTATTTACTCAATTGGTATAAATGTTCCCTGATAAAAATCTAGTACAATTCTAATACCACATTACAGTGCACATTTGGAACACCATTCTGGTGCAATTTTAGTACAATTCTAGTACAAAAAATTGTACTAGAATTGTACTAGAATAGTGTTCTATAAAATGTGCAGATCAGGAATGATGCACAAGAGCTGTCCTCGATTTTGTCCAGGGTTTATAACATTGGTTTACACCAGCTTGCTCTTTTCATGGTAAAGCTGTTCTGTCCTCAAGAGAGGTAATCCAAATCGCATTTTGGAAAAAAAATACCACTATATTTTCCTCATAATGAAAATTTTTATTCAGAATTCTCCTCGGTGTTTTTTTAAATTATTGTCCCATATGTGGAATTACTGCTCAATTATTTTCGTCTGGAACAAACAATGTTATTTTTGTTGTTGCTTATTTAGAAAAATGCAATGTTACAGATAGTATACAATAAGACAAGTAAAAGTGCCTCATATCAGCCCTTAAAACTTACAGAGTATTGATTTGCTGTGGGTATCTGGTAAAATCTTCAAGCCTCCACTTTCTTTTGGTGCAATTCACTACTAGAAATTGTTGCTCTACAAAATCTTCCATAACGTCAGTTCTATAATAGCACATGCAGTCTTCGGGACATTTCTGTTTATCTGTTTGAAGAAAAAAAAATTCTTTTCATGATCAGTGTGAGAAAATCAAATACACTAACATCTTGCATCTTGTTTTCAGCAACTAACGGTTGGACATTTAATCCAGGTCACGTAATGATAAAAAACACGATTTACCATGTTATTCTGTTGAAGTAAACAAGTACAAACTGCACTGACGGGCTCCAAACTTCGTGTATGCTATCCATTTGACTTTATTATGCCCTTACATTTTTTTTATTTATATGAAATATCCGCCGGTCCTTATGTGATTGATTCCGTATCTTATTAAACCATTTACCAAAGGATCTGAAATTATTAACATGTAAACTTACATTTGAACATTGTAGAACGTAATCCTTATGGGAAAAAACACTTGACTATCGTCGTTTCAGGCAGTTGTAGCAAAAAGAATCCTTGTCAGCGGCGAGTCGACCGTTCGCAAAAAACAAATTGACCTTATGAATGTATAATTGCATTCATTATTCAGCAGATTACCAGCACCTTCAGATAACCCGCATTGATACGCGTATTATCGGGCGGAAATTACGGTACTTGACTTACCACAGTTGAGTTCATCATGATTCTGAGTGCAATGCTGTATTCCATCGCAAATGTTATCCACACTGATGCAATACCAATCACCTCGACACCAATAACGACCTTTTCCACAATTGATGGTTTCTAAGAGGAAAATGGTGGGAATATGAGTCCGTATCTTCTTAGTTTTTCCATAAACGTGTGACTGTTTTCCAAAATCCGTATAATCTTTCAGATATATGATGCTTTTTCTGCATGAGGCCAGTTTGGAATACTAAAATTTTCCACTAAGAATGACCGCTTTAATTGATTTTCATTAAAAAAAAGTATACAATAATTGTAATTTTCATTGAAAAAATGCATAAAGCCTTTGCTAACTTCTGAATCATGCCAATTTGACGTAAAACATACACCGGTAGTTTTTATGACTCTCAAACACTAGCTATTCATTACATTTTAGATTCGTATTCCGCAAAAATTAATAATGAAAAAGAATTTGTAAGGATAAACTATGGAGATTTTAAATCACACAGAGTATCGTGACATGTCTTAGTTTAATTGTAAACAATAATTGTGTCATATTGCCAGACAACGTAAAAACTACTTTCTTTCACCATGTTCACCTCAGAATATAAATACAAAAATTAGCAGTTGCTCAGAGATTGATGAAGAATTGTATTTTTCTCATTTAATGGCAGTGTTCCATTCAGCGAAATTCTACCAATAGATACAATACTGCACATCGAAGGATGCTCAATGTTCGTTCACAACTAAAGGTAGTATCTACATTATCAAATATATATACATACAACCTTTTATCACGATAGTGGATTCAAGTGAAATAAACATTTAATGGAAATACCTACTATGCTTAACACGAACAAATACTGTTTTTTACTTTGTCCGACAGATTTACATTATAGGTGATTTCAATATGAACTTTTTAGCATGGACTGGACTCAAGTCAAATAGACGACGTTACATGGAAGTATCTCCTGTGTTTAATACTAGCATATACTGCCTTTTAACGTTGTCCGGCAGATGTACATTACGGGTGATTTCAATATGAACTTTCTAGCATGTACTGGACTCAAGTCAAATAGACGTTACATGGAAGTATCTACTATGCTTAATACTCGCACATACTGCTTTTTATTTTGTCCGGCGATGTACATTATGGGTGATTTCAATATGAACTTTCTAGCATGGACTTGACTCAAGTCAAATAGACGTAACATGGAAGTATCTACTGTGTCTACTACTAGCACATACTACTTTTTTACTTTGTCCAGCAGATATACATTATGGGTGATTTCAATATAAACTTCCTAGCATGGACTTGACTCAAGTCAAGTAGACGTTACATGGAAATCTCTACTGTGTTTAATACTCCCACATACTGCTTGTTTACTTTGTCCGGCAAATGTACATTATGGGTGATTTCAATATAAACTTTCTAGCATGGACTGGACTCAAGTCAAATTACATTACATGGAAGTACTGTGTTTAATACTCGTACATACTGCTTTTTTACTTTGTCCGGCGATGCAGTCCTGCGGCGATGTACATTATTATGGGCGATTTCAATATGAACTTTCTAGCATGGACTGGACTCAAATCAAATAGACGTTACGTTACATGTAAGTATCTTCTGTGTTTAAAACTCGCACATACTGCTTATTTACTTTGCAGAGTTTTCTTACCACATCTGATTTCATCCGAATTATCTAAGCAGTCGTTATATCCGTTACACGTGACTGACGATTTGACACAGAAGTCGTTATCGCATTGGAAATAATTGCCATAATCCGTACAATTGTCTGGAAAAAGGTAAACACACAGTATAATATTTATATGGGAATGGACACAAAATATTGCTACAAGCAATCTACTACTTATACTTCAATAATACGATCACTATCAATTCATTCTTCTTCATATACTATGCTTTCGACATGGTTAAGAACGTACTTGATAGTATGTATCACTTTGTATGATGAGAAAGAAAACTGTACAAAATGGTCCAAACTTTTTCGATCGTATATGGTGTTCATAGCCGTTAAAAAAAGGCCCGGGAAAAATGGTAATTGTGACCAATTAAGCTACATTAGCTACACGTTACATGATGAGGGCTGAGCGCCACAAAGCCTTATCCGCATATCAGCATTTCCGAGAACGAGAGATTTCAAGACCTGATTTTTCTTAATGGACTTATCAGAACGTGCATCCGATGCTGATAAATTTGAATACACATTGGTTATTAATATATTTTGCCAGGTAAGAAAAGCAAACAACTAGCTACGGAAATACCTAGGTCTTGTTTAACAGTTAATCCGTAACAGCATGTTACGTGGCTGATTCTGTATTGCAAACCCTTTCGGTGTGAATAAGCAGCCATGTACATAATACTCTAAAACGCAAGATTTAAAGCATGAGGTTTGCTTTCGTGATTTGAGTGCATCAATTATATGATAATTTGAAATTAATGAGAGTATCAAGGTGGTACTGCGTTTTATTGCCACTAGGATAGCGTCGACGCTGGGTGCTCGACACTAGCCTCTCAACCTCAGAAATAAGCATGGTGGCCACCAAAATTAACACACATCGATTATGGCAGGGCATATGTACAGGAGTTGCTTTTGAGATACTCTTAGCTTCTATGTAGTTTTCTTCATTGTGATTCAATATTTGGCCATTAGATTCAAGCGTTGAGAGCTAGGGTCGACACTATTCCAGTGTCAATAAACGCAGTTAAGCCTAAAACTCACCTCTTCCAGATATTGAGTGTACATAAATCCAGAATCCGACTTTATTAATCCGATCATCACTCTTGAATCCAATCCACATCAGACCGTCAGGGGATATGACGCGTGAGATTGAAGGCTCTCCACTAAGTTGGACTAGAAGAGAACTAGAATCCTATATAGAATAGATTAGACAAAATAATGAGGCGATTTCGCAGAACACATGATTTAGAGATTCGCTGGCATTCCGCTCTTCAGACTGATACGTCATGAGAGTGCATGGAAGTCTTATCTGCAATAGTTGCCTTGTTATATTTAACATCTTGTTACAAAAATACAATTTTCAATTTTTCTCTGCCATTTATGTCAGTGGCTCTTGAAATGGTTCTGCAGGTTTGTCAACTGAGCTAGGAAAATCATTTTTAATTTACATATTTTCTTTTGAATATGAAAGCTAACTGTGTGAAAAAACTCCGAAAATGATTATTGCATTAAACCTGAGTCTTTGATGCAATTGTTTACTTTGGGAGATGAGCATGGTCTGCTTGCCTCAACTTCTTTTCAAACATTCTGAGATTTTGGTACCAGATTGTATAAGTTTTGTTTTAATGCCTGTTGATTTCATCTATGTACGTCAGGACTTTTCGGTGTTTTTTTTAAATATCATTGCGTTATCTATGTATGAAAAGCCAGAGCTTTTCAATGCCTTTGTGAATATCATTATGTTATCTATGTAGGCCAGAGAGCTCCAGGGGTTTCCAGTGGCTTTTTGAATATTATTACGTCATCTCTGTACGTCAGGGATTTCCAATGCCTGTTTGAATATCATTTTTTTTTAAATATGTCATCTGTTCGTTAGAGATTTCCAATTGTATATCATTATGTCGCCTATGTACGTCAGGGGTTTCTATACCTGTTTGAATATCATTATGTCAACTACATACGCCAGGTTTTCAATACCTTTTTGAATCATTACGTCATCTATGTATGCCAGAGAATTTTTGTGCCCTTTGCCTTTTTGAATATTTTTATGTCATCTATATGTACACCAGGGCTTTTCGATGCTTTTTAAAATATCATTAGATACTTCATTTACCCATTACTTGGCAGGAGACCGTTGATTTTTCACACCACTGACACACAAATACATTGACGCATAGTTCATATTCAAGCAGGCATGACTTTAAGTGGGCTTGATAGTTTTGTTTTGATACTGACATAAAGTGTTTCTAGATACGTTTTCACCTGCATTTTCAGATGTTTTTCTGAGTTCCGCGCAATATGATAGACCATTTTTTATTTAAGAATATGTTATCAGGAAGATGATTTTGTCCATGCACAGCCACTTATTTGTACTAAAAAATTCTGATTTGTGGTTGCAGAGTTATTGATTTTACAAAGGTTTGACAATTTTTTTGGAAGTGAAGAAAAGAGAATTTCAGAGGAGTACAAGTTATGTAGACATCCATGCACACTCAAGAATTTTTTTAAATATATCTGTTAAATCAAATGTAAATAAACAACAAGCGGCAAAAATAATGACTGTTTGGGTGTAATTTCTGCGCCTGTTCTTCCGCCTAAAGCAATTTTGATCAGCTCTTTATCATGCGGAACTAATCATCTTTAAACATCCCGCGCATGTGTGGGCGCAAAAAGCTGCAAAATAACACCTGTTGTGTGTGTAATATACATTCAGACAATTAAAATATTGACCAAATTACTCTGTGTATTGACAAGAGGTGTAACTGGATTGGTGCCGTGACCTTGCTTGGCGAAAATAAAGAAACTAAAAGATTTATCCCCTATCCTGCGGTCTCCAAAATTAGTTAAATTAATTATACAAAAACCTTCATAACTTTGCAACGGAAGGTCGGATTTGAAAAATTCAAACGGGTTTGGATTCTTTAGATCACCTGCTTTTATTCAAAATTCATTTGAAGCAATTTGATTCATAATTTAAAAATTACCTGAAGTGTCTAATATCATTGTCATCACTAACTTCAGATGCTTGATTGTATATCATTATGTCAAATATGTATGTACCCATCTTGAGAACTATTCATTGCCTGTTTCATTATGCCGTCTATATACCCATCTTGAGACTATATGTGTACCGCCGCGGCAAAAGGGTCCAGTTGTCGACTCCTACATGTTGCTCATTTAGCATATCTGATGTATACAAATACCATACATTAGATATGCTACAACGAGCAACATGTACGAGCCAACAACTGGACCCTTTTGCCGCGGCGGTACACATATATGGCTGTCCAGCCCGTATGAGCCGTAAATGCCTGAAACTTCATTTTGCGCTACAGGTAAAAATGCATGTCAAGGTCGTAATTTGCCGAACTTGATTTTTTGACAGATTCACAATTCTTGTGCTCACTACAAAATACCAGCAAAGTTTCATTTGAAGAAAACGATAGGAAATGTGAAATAAATCTGCATATTTTTAAGACAATCAAAAGAAAATATAGGGCTTACTGATCTTTGAAACGCGTTTATCTCAGTTATACGTTTTATACCCTGGTCAAATAATCTTGCGGCGAGGTTACGATGTCTTTACGGCGTCAATTCAGCAGACGCCGATCGGACACTGGCCGGTGTCCGAACGGTGTCCGTGAGCCGTAGAGACACCGGAAGCATGCCGCAAGAATTTAATTCCGATTTAAAACCTTACGGTTTGTATACGGCATCGCAATCATTCACCGGTGTCATACCGGCGTTGTGGATTCTTGTGGCTTATGTGACCAGGGTGTTACTCCCTGACAACCTTTGACGGACCATAACTTGACTTCTGGAAATCGTTGGAAGTTCATTAAGGTGTCATTTTAATCCTTAAGGCTACAGTCCCTAAATGGGTGCCATTTTTGCCAACGGCAACTTTACTGCAACTTTTTACCTACTTACACATAACTCTTGACCAGAGCGTTGATAATAGACATACCCAAACCACTATCACAAATTCAGTCCAGCTCAATGGTAGTGTAACTCTTGACCAGAGCGTTGATAATAGACATACCCAAACCACTATCACAAATTCAGTCCAGCTCAATGGTAGTGTAACGCTCTTGGAAACTCCTAGCTTAGTCCTACTCGGCTGGTGTCGCCGCTTCGCGGCGACACCAGCCTCGTTGCTTAGTCACTGTACTGGGTAGATCTGTGGATTTTATTGGTAGTAGGATCTGGGCAAGATCTAACTTACACATATCAGAATAATACAATTTTTGGCGTACATATGTAATGGAGTCTCTAGTTTATACATGAGACTTCAGTAGTGATTTCACGTCCATTATCAAGGTCAAAATTGCGTCAATAAACTACTTCGAAAAATGTACACCTTTTTCGCCGAAACCTTAAAATTTTATGATGTTCGAACGATTCGACTGTTTTCAAATTTTGACAGATTGCAGGCTTGATACTTTTTACTGAATTACAAATAATATTTTATAAATTTGTTGTGTTGATTTTGAATGATAATGTAACAAACCCGCGTTGTTTTGCTCGAAAAACCGGGCGTGAATTATGACTCTGAGTTCGCCCTGTTCGAGCTGTGAATAGCCTGATTTTAGTATCTACATTATCTACAATTTGTCTGATATACGCATTCGCATAATTTACTTACAAATTGAGCATTCCAATAGGCAAAAATTGCAATTTTTATGTAAACAAAAGAAAAATACGGCATTCTAATGTTTATGTTTTAGATTTTAGTTCACTATCTCAACGCTGCCTTGATAGCTCAGCGGTAGAGCGCTCGCTTGGTAATGCATGACTAACCCCAGCCATAATCCATGGTTCGAGTCCCCGCAAAGGCAGTCGAAGCTATTTATCTTTTTATGATTAAAAAATAGCTAGGATTCACATTTTCCTGAGCATAGGGATTCCTCGTACCCTTAAAGCATGGTCTTTGCAAATAATTAAAAAAGTGAAATGAAAAGAGGTGACATTTACGGCTGGTTTGGGATGGACGGTCACATATACAAATTTGAGACTATTCAAATACCACCATGACTATTAAAAACACATATTATACCTTGATGTTATCACCAGAGCCAGCCGTCCACCAATCATAACTCTCCTCCAGATTAAAATCCTCCACATGAGCAGATATTCTTGATCCGGGTGTGGTAGAGTTGATTATCCAGAAACACCTTATATTACTAGGGTATCTGTTTGGGTATCCTGGTGTCCAGATCAGCTTCCTCATTCCAGTCTCGGGTAGTGTTATAATGTT
>JXSR01S007556.1:0-12306 GCA_000969725.1 Ophiothrix spiculata
GTCTTGGTCGTTATATATTTCATTTCAGCTCACTGCGTGGTCAATATACGCCTCCAATTGCATTTCGATGATAGGTGCTTCATAACACGTCCTCAATATCAATTGGGTCGATCAGGGAATGTTTGAAAGAGAACATGATGTATTCCCGTGATAGTGAAATTTGAGAAAAAGATAACATACGGTATTTTTATGCATCATTTTTACCGGCCAAACTCAATATTGCGGAGGGATTGGGCGACTGCCACCCTGCCACGCCACTCGTTGTGATTTTGCAAGTGTTTGACTTGGCCATCTAATGTTTCTACTTGCAAAAATGTGACCCGTCATATCGAAAGGTACCTTAAGGGTCCCAAAATGAAAATGGATGTTTTGGTGTCATCTGAAAGATTGTATTTTAAGCTTTAAAATGACACCTTGCTTTTGGTTATTTGATGTACCATTGCAAAGTTACATTCAAATTGGCAAAAGACATCGGGCTGATTCAGAAAACTATAGTTCTGAGAAAATTGAGTTTAAAGTTTCTGTACTGGTAAAAATTGAATGGAGAAAGGATTTTTATATTGGTTTTTAAAAAAAAATTCTTATGTTTTGGATGTTGGAACCTGATTAATATGGTAGAATACACTTGAAAGGTAACGTTTCTGATGAAATTAGAAATTCGACCTTGGACGTGATTTTTGACTATGCTCAGCTTCAATGGCCCGTATCTCGTAATTTACTTTGCCGGCCTAATGGTACCTTTCGATATGACGGGTCACAAATATGCAAAATAAATACTTTATATTCATCTAATAATAATTTAAAACATTAATGGATAATCAGAAAACAGATTTTGTCCTTATATTTTCCTTCTACACATGGAAAATAAATAGAAGAAAGTTTAGCAATATGAATTTTAATTAAAACCAGGCATCGTTTTCCTTATATTTCCAAAATTAACACAAATGTATTGGTTGTATGACGTAAAAAAACAGGTCCACTTGTTATGTACCATAAAGTTTCATATTATGGGCATTGAATTGAAAATAAATTACGATTGAGAGATACATATTTGCATGAGTATGATTGTTTTAAAACATAAGATCAATTAAATGATAACATTATTTAGAAATATGATACGAAGAATATACCCTATACGCAGTGTGTTATCATTGTTTATGATACGACATGAACAACGGTAAAAACTCGCAAGATTTCTCGCAAAACTGCTTCTGCTGTACAATGTAAAAATGCAGTATGAGCAAGTTTGAAACTTATAGATAACTCCATTGAACGTTAAAGGTACGTTTACACTGTGACGAATTGGGGGTACGACAAGCAACGTAACCCTGCGAATAGCAATTTTTGAATTTTTAAAGTCAGTTAACGCTCATACACGCTGCTAGATACGCACACTAACGTTAGTATCAGTTGTTTTCAGTTACAACTTTTTAGTTGCAAATACGTTACCCTCCGTCGAAACAAGTCGTCACAGTGTAAACGCACCATAACTTTCACTTTAACCAATGCTAGAAGGCTGTATATATATTCGTTTGGATTCGTTCGCCTCAATTATTCTTTAATTATGAAAGAGTATTGACAATTTTTTATAAATCCTTCAAGAATCATCTAAGAAAAGGAAAGTAACTGATCTGATTATGCAACCGGGGGAGGGGGGGGGGGGGGTTCTCAAAACATTTTTGTACGGGGTTGTGCCACGCAGACTTTGCGGTAAGGACCGTTCTCTATACCTAAAATTTTGCAACCCTTCACCATACCATTTTTCCGCAAAAAACACCCAATTTGGGTCAAATTGGCCGCTTTTTAAGCAAGTTTCCCAAAAAAACCACAATTTTTCCATTTGGGTGCATTAGGTCTGTGTCAAAACGATATACCTAAAATGGCAAAATTATACCCCAAAACCGTAGCACATACCCGCATATCAACCTAATGTGAGAACCCCCCCCCCCACACACGGGATTATGTACATACTACGTTCTTACCTTATGAGGCAGATATTCTACGGAAAATCCCATGAGAATCCTTAGTGTTCCATTTACATTTGTATTTGCAAAATCTCAATCTCTAACAATAGTGAATACATTGCTTAGAGTCAAACATGCAGACGGGTTTTCATACACAATTACTTTAGGTAATGCTTTTTATGCAATTTTGCTACAAGGAATAAAGTTATCCACGAAATCAAAACAGCATCAGCATCAGGAAACTAAAGTAATCTGACGTTGTGCTGCTTCGTTTTGGTGGTTAGATTCTACTCAATATTTCACGTGGGATATTTTCTTTACGTGTCACGTCATTTGATCAAAATTAGCAATAATAGAGCGTTCCAAAGTAACATTTGTGACTGAAAAATTTGAAAATTTCACTTTTAAATAGCCACAGATCCTAGTATAAACACTACATTCACAAGTTTGTTGTTAATAATGGTGTTCACTGGTGTGATCAAGACATGTAGGGGTTAAAAGATTAAATTAATTGCCAACATACTGAGTAAAGTTCATGTAACCTTCGGTAACGTTTGTGACATCGCACGGAAATGGTTTTTTTGCTCCAAATGACTTCAAAGTGAAAAATTCTCTGACATCTAAGCGAATTTTTATTTCGCTTTTCATAGATGATGGATAACATATCTACACATATTACATAAAAGTAGTAGATAATTCTATAGACCATATCGATAATTGACATAATCCCGCCGTTGATGGGAGTAAATCCACAGAATCGGACGGGGAACGGAACTCAGAGCGAGAGCAAGTAGCGCGTTTAGTATACTTGGCCTCGTTCTGAGTTCCGATTTCCCGTCCGGTTCTGTGGATTTACCCCATCAACGGCGGGATTATGTCAATTATCGATATGGTCTATTGTCAGGATTTCTTTTAATGCAATAGTTTGTTTGGTAACGTTTGTGACATTTCGGTGTAATGTTTTTGGTAACGTTTGTGAATTAAAACATGTGCTTATTCATGCACAGACAGAAAATTTGTACAATTTCTGATTAGAAAATACGTTTCCCGTACCAAGTAACAACCGTATGAATGAAAAACCCGCTTAAAAGCTGATTTTTGCTTGAAGTCATTTTCACTGGAATGAGCCAGTATATGGTCGCAGAAGCCAAGTCAAGTCAACGACGCACTTCAGATTTCAGATTATTATAGATCATATAACATTGCAGCCTTGAGGCTGAATTGCATTAAACAATGACGAAACAAGCAAGAAACATAGAAAAAAGCTAAGTACATTGAAGACAGTTAAGGAGTCAGTGATTAAACCCCAAAGAAAAGAGGGGCTGGCAAACTGGTTTTGATAGGAGCTATTCAACAAATTGATGTAAAACACCAGCGTACAAGCAGGCAGTTGAGTGAAATCACCGGTATTCCTAAACTTTCTTCCATAAATTCAAATTCTTCTACACTGAAAATTGTGTTTCATCATTTGACAAATAATAAGTTGTCATGAAAATGGTCTAGTATGACAAACTATAATTTGTCGTGGAATTCGTCATACAAGTATTGAACGACGAATTAAAATTAGTCATGAAAAACGGTCTAGTATGACGACTTTCTCATGACAATTAGTCATGCTGAAAAATTAGTTTGTCATGAGAAAAAAATAATTTGTCATGCAAGAATAATAATTTGTCACATAATTTGTCAAGTGACACTAGTTTTGTTTTCGGTAGACTAATTCCATTTATGGCTCAATCCATGTGAAATCAACGAGATGAAACACTCAGGTTCTGCTTGCAGGTTTTGCAATGGCTGTCTGGTCTAGTCAATCCAGCCTGGACCTCGCAAGCAAACGCAAAGCGTGCGCCTACGTCGCTTGCTTGTGAGGTCCATCTAGATGGACTAGTCTGGTCAGAATCTGATGATGAAGTATGAGTAAGCTTAAGTATGAGTACGGGAATTCTGAGTCCTCAGTCCAGTAGTGTTGTTGTGTCCGACTCCGAATCCAAGGCGGTCTGGTCGGAATGTGATGATAGGCTAGGTATAAACCTAACCTGGAAGTGTTGTTCTATCCGAATCCAAAGAGGTGTTGTCTCTAATTGTCCTGCTGTGCAATCGACTCGAGAATAAAACGCCACGCCACTTCTTGAAGGTACGGAAACCCGTTATATACGATATCCGATTCGCCATGCAAATTCGTCAGCTCTCAGGTATGGTTAGTCGTGCTCAAAGAAGTTTGTCAACATAGCTTGTCATGCCTTCATTAGTTCGTCTTTCCCTTGGCTCATGACAATGTGCATTTGTCAATTAACGAAAAGTACATTTGTCAATCGTTCAAACTCGTCCTGCACAGATTTGTAATTCGTAAAGTTACAAAAATGGTTTGACCTGCATTTGTTTTCGTTTGGCATGCGCCCGCAAATATCGTCAAGCAACGAATAAGGAGAAATTCACTTGCATGACTAATTTACAACCCCTGTTTTCCACCACGTTTGACGAAATAATGTTTTCAGTGTAGGTGGGTGCAAATTGCAAGTGCGAGCAGATTTGGATAGAGAACAAGCAAATGTTCCTCCCTCCTAGAAGAGAGAGAAAGTTGCTAATTTCCAAACATGTAGTGCATTATTATAAGATGTGTATTCAAAAGCCCAAAATGATTCTGGAAGTCCTCTATTGGATACTCTCATGCATACGAGAGTGCTTGTCCGTAATCATGGTAATGGACGCATGCCATATCACATCAGAATATTCCAAGAGAGGGCAAATATAACCAGTATAAACATTGAAAAGTTCAACTGAGTTGAATCCAAACTTCTTAAGGTTGCGAAGCATGAAACGACAAAGAGAAGCTTTGGTGCACTTTGAAGCAACATGAGTATCCAATTTCAGATCGTTTTGGACAGTGTTTCCGCTTTTGAGCTTGCGTCAATTCGAGCAAGTTCAATAAAGCTCAAAAACATCTTTTTGACAAATTTTCAGAAACTCGTTGCGCCAATTTTCACCGCTCCTGCGCCAATGGCGCGCCATACGGCCTTAGCGGAAACACTGGTTTTGGATGCGGATACCAAGCACTTTAGCAGAAGAGACAAAATTAATTGGCATATTTTCGCCGCTGAGGTATATCTCCACTCATAACGTAGCCTTGTAGGTATCTGCGTGTCAATTTATCACGATGCATCGCGTAATATATACATAAATTGGCATCGTTGTGTGTGCGGATTATCAGCGGCGAAAATATGCCAATTACAGGAATGGTCTCAAGAAATCATTTGATTTTCAGTCTACAACGTTAGTTATTCCTAGCGTCTTGTTTGATATTATCAAGAATATTATTATGTATACAATATTTGATCACATTTCGGTGAATCTGATAGTATCAGCTTAACTTACCCTGACGAATAGGCCTACATAACAGCGACATTGTAAGTTGTGGAATTTTTAACAGTACATTTCTTGCAAATTAAAACAAAAAGAGGAAAACATGAGTATGGGTACGGTCAAAACAAAGTCGGCCTTCAAACAAAATGTTCGCTACCAAACATTTGATCATGACGTGAAAATGACGATTGACTCCAAATAAAATAACTTCAACACCGAGTTGAGACCAAATAAAATTTCGCGCTAAATTGAACATGTATTGAATTGCCATGTGCATTGCCTCAAATGTTTGTTACCGGTTTATACTTTAAATTCGATCGCGAATATTTGGTGACGTCACGTCCAAATGTTTGGTAGCGAAAATTTTATTTGGAGGCCGACTATGTTTTAACCCTATTAGATACGATGTAAGAGTACGTGCTGTTAATAATCTTGAAGCCGCGTCTGTTAAAGTGATTTTTTTCATTCGATAAAATCACTCTAAAGGAGCCTCATCATCATTATGATAAGTAACGTCTGACTAGTTTGGTAGGTGTAACGTAGTTACATCACAATTCACAGGGAATGAACCCCCCCCCCACCCCCTTTCCTCTTCTCACAGTAAGTAATCAGGTTTTGTATAAATTGAACAACGTGCGTACTCACTGTCGCTTCAGGCCATGTGTTAACTCTACATTAAGAAGTAGAAAGATTTTAAGAAAACAATGCATTGCCTACCGTATGAAATCCAAACTGTCTTTCTGGTTAGCTCTATGTATTATTAAACTGACTTTAAGGAAAAGTGTGGTTCCTCCTGTTGTATGTAGAATTGGTCGTAGATTTAAGGGTTATGTACTTAAAAACCATTTTCTATAATAAATTAATTGCTAAACCATAATAATTCGGTGGTCGTATTTCATGTAGACCAAAGTTTTTGATCAAATGTCATAAAAATCTTTTTTTGTTCAATTTGCATTTTGTAGAAACGTCTTACTTGAAATATTAAATGTCAAACTTTAAACTTTTCACGTATTGTTATCTTGAACAATATGAAAAACATCAAAAAACAAACATTTGAAAAGGCTTCATCTAAACATGATTGTTTCTCCAATTATTGCTAAATTTAAATCATTTTTGAAGCAAATTTCCCTTAAATTCACCATATTTAATCTGTGATGGAACCGGACTGATCGGAGAAATCATACCCAAACCCCGAAAGGCAGGTACATGTATCACCACCTTAGTACGAGTATCCAATCGGATGAACAATTGAATACGACAGTACCAGAAAACCCCAACTCCAATAGCTCCCTTCTGTAAATTATACCTACATAATATAAATGCATAAAAATCTCTGAAAATGCTTTAACATCACTATTAAAGCATTTCCATGTCTTTATCCCAACAATAGTGTCACATTTGACCTTGTAGTTGACTTTTAGACATTTGCTATAGTTGCATAGTTGCTATGTTTGAACAGCCAGTACAAAAAAAAAAACTCCAAGAGCTCCTTTCTGCAACTATATACTATAACAATTATCTAACAATATCTAAAACAGTCAACTACAAGGTCAAATGTGACACTGTGATTGGGATAGAGACATGTTATGCCTTTTAGTGATGTGAAAGCATTTACAGAGATTTGTTTGCATTTACATTTTTACAGAAGGGAGCTATTGAGTTGGTTTTTTTCTTGTACTGGCGTATTTAATTATTAGTATGCTGCCAACATGTCAACATCCGACATCTCCTTATAAAAATCAGGTTAATTTTATATTTTCTGTATTATCAGTTTCTTCAATCAAAGTTTGGGCTTTTACCTCTTTTCGATATTTAAAACGAGAGTAGTAATATTATCTAATTATTTATAAGGAACTTATTTTTGAAATGATACAAATGCCAATTTGTCAACTTTTTCATAAACAATGTCAATTTGTATTACAATATATACAAGACGCTGCACTTTTTTCTTTAATAAAGTTTTCTTGCAAAAAGTGAGGTAAATTTCTGAAATCAATCAGAAACCGGATGCTATGTGCATCTCATGTCAACAAAATAATACCTGTCACTGTAAGCATTATAAAGGATTTGATTATTTTGTGTGTAAAAATCTCGTAAAAATAAATTAATCTGAATATCTAATGATAGAGATATCAGAGATATGAATTTTAATTGACGTTTGTCATATTGATTAAATGAGACAAGAGTTGCTTCCAGCACCTGCCTATGATTGAATGGGTCGTAACTTTTTGAACAAAATCTACGCATTATAATGTCATATGAAACAGCTCAACATTAAGTTGAATTTTTACTTTGATTCTGTTTTGCTTTCTGGAACAACTTTATTGTTTGGAGCACAATAATGCAAAGTGAATTATGTTTTCATGTTTGACTTGAAAGAATATATTCGATAGTAGGAGATTTTCATTTAAAAATACAAATTTAGTAAATGGAACACCGTGAATGCTCGAGGGAATCCACGGGATAATGCCACCAGTATGTCATGACAAAACACATTACTATAGGAGTTTATATTCTTCGTATCTTTTTTCATATATCGATTGTTCGATAACATGTTGAATCACTCAATGCCAACCAATAAAAGCATGTTTCTGTCAATTGTAATATGTGTTATGATTTATATTTTTAATTTGACACTTTATGAAACGTGGAAATCGTTCCATTTTGTTGCATAGCATTTCATTTTTTTATGATAGTAAATATCTAATGTGATCATTTGTCAATGTTCAATTATTGTGTTCCAACTCACCACTATGAAATTACGGCAATCATGACATTATGCAAACATATTCTATATCTTTTTTCAAATAACCAACAGAATATGGGCAAAGGGGTCACAACAGACCTTGAATCAAGACTACGACCAATTATAGACCACTCCTATAATTGGGCCGCTGAGTAGTAACGATGCATCGCGTGATGCTTAATACTGCTTCTTTATGCGTAAGAAAATGCGTAATTTTATAGGAATGGTCTCTACAGTGCGATAATCTAAAAATCATTTAGATTATAAGTCTACAAATTTCGTTTTTCCTAGCGTTTTGTTTGCTTTTTTGTTTGAGCTTTCACCTCATTTCGATATCTAAAACAAGAGTAATAATATTATTTATAAGGAACGTATTTTTGATATGATACAGATGCCAATTTATCGTCTTTTCCATAAACGATGTTAATTTCTATTACATCATAAAGCTTACAAGATGCTCCAAATTTTCCTTTGATAAAAGTTTTCTTCCAAATATCAGGTAAATTTTATACTTTATGTGTCATAAGTTTGCCTCATCACATTGAAATCAACCGAAAACCGGATGCTATGTGCATCTCATGTCAACAAAATAATACCTGTCACTGTAAGTATTACAAAGGATTTGATTATTTTGTGTGTAAAAATCTCGTAAAAATAAATTAATCTGAATATTTAATGATACAGATAACAGAGATATGAATTTTAATTAACGTTTATCATATTGATTAAATGAGACAAATGTTGCTCCCAGCACTTGCCTTTGATTGAATGGGTCGTAACTTTTTGAACAAAATCTACGCATCATAATGTCATATGAAACAGCTCAACATTAACTTGAATTTTTACTTTGATTCTGTTTTGCTTTCTGGCACAACTTTTTTGTTTGGAGCACAATTGTATTAGATGCATTATCCAAAGTGAATTATGTTTTCATGTTTGACTTGAAACAATATATTCGATAGTAGGAGATTTTCATTTAAACATACAAATTTAGTAAATGGAACAACATGAATTCTCGAGGGAATCCACGAGATAATGCCACCAGCACATTACTATAGGAGTGATACTCTTCGTATTGTTGTCTATTATATCGATTGTTCGATAACATGTTGAATCACTCAATGCCAATAAAAGCATGTTTCCGTCAATCGTAATTTGCGTTATGATTTATGTTTCTATTTTGAAACTTTATGAAACATGAAAATCGTTCCATTTTGTTGCATAGCATTTCAATTTTTTTTTAGGATAGCAAAAATCTAATTGGATCATTTGTCAATGTTCAATTGTGTTCCACACTATGAAATTACGGCAATCATGATATTATGCAAACATCCTTTATTCAAAAATTACCAAGAAAATACACTGTCTTAATACCCGACAACCAAGTTCGAAGAAGGAATTGAATATATTTTGAGGTACGAATTGCCCCGATAAGGTCAAAAAATAGTGATTGTTTTTCTTCGGTCAATCGACTGTCCGATTTTATGCATGGAGTATAAGTTTTTATATCATTCATGAATATATTATTGTTCATTGATGGGTTAAAAGCTGGTCACATGATTATGAATAGCACCACTGTATAAACAATTCTATATTTGAGCACAGATCTTTAAAAACCGGGGATGGTGATCGGCTGCATTTTTTTGAAGCAATGTTTGTGTTGGTGCCGAGACAATCCAACAGGCAATTACGTGTAGTCTTCTGTTATACTCCACAATCTATTCAGTAGGCTTTCAAAAAAGTTCATTGACCAACCGCGTCACTAGAGTGTACACTTTCAAGTCACCTGTGCGTAGCCTCTTGACTCATCGGTATTGCAAATATACGTTTGATATAACCAAGTGAATGTTTAAATAACATTCCTTATACAATTTTCGCAAAGAATTACCACAGTAAAAGCTCCTCGTTGTATTTATCATAATGTGTTATGTATTATTCTTCTACTTTCACCGTGGTATTTATTTGCAATATTTATTTTCAGTATCACCATGTTGTATGTTTAAAAAAAAATGAAGGAGTCTAAATGAATATTTGATGGTAATGCGCTATTCAAACATAACGATCCAAATAATGGTTTCAACTCACACATAGAATTGAGATTATATCGATTTTCTTTTGTATTTGTGAAGAATTCGCAATCCCCGTTTTTAAAGATCTGTGATTTGAGGGAGCGAGATACTAGTTTGATGGCGACAGTACTAGTATACTAGTTTGATGGCGACAGTACTAGTAGCCTATATCATTTTAACCTCATTTGGTACATTAACTTGGGGGTGGCGATTGTTTTGGCTTCACAGGCGATAAACAACAATGGCAGCCGCCAGTTCCAGAATTTTATGCTAGAAAAACCAAAATGTAGATCAATCAATTCAATCAATCAATTTAAAGTGTAATTACATATCATGACATGCATACCCTATATGAAGGAGTCTATTCGTACAGGGGACCAACGGCTTAACGTGACTTCCGAACCACGGAGCAATTAAAGTAAAATTTCTTGCCCAAGGAAACAAGGAGACGTGAACCACCGGGCCGAGGCTCGAACCCACAACCTCTGTATAACGAGACACGTGCTCTAACCGCTCAGTCACGCTCCCATATGGGTCATTGTTATATTCTGGTATTCATATTGTATCAGTGATGGACAAATCATTTCCTGATATTTATGTCAGATTTTGTTTAAAATGCCAAATTTACTATCACGTTTAAAGGGGCATTGGACAAGTTCAGCATCATCCCCAAACTTTTCCCCTAGCATTTTGAAATATAAGCGATAATAGTAACAGCATGCAAAGTTTCATTGTCAAATTCAAAGCCTATACATCAAAATACTTAGATATTCTTTTATTTTTAATTATCGTTGTCGTTGCATAATACTGTATTGTCTACCATCAAGACATCAGGGACTGGCAACATAAATGTAGCAAGAAAAAGATATCGAATATACATTGAATCGCCAAGAAAACCTGTCAAAATGGTTATCGGATGGTAATTTGCTAATAATATTTAGACTGGTCACCAAGAAAACCTACCAAATGGTTATCGGATGGTCATCCGCTAACAGTATACAAATAATGAATGTTATGAGTGCAATGGGAAGAATATTCTCATGAGAAGAAAGATGAAATGTTCCATTTAACGAGGCGAAGCCGAGTTAAATGGAACATTTCATCTTTCATCGAATGAGAATATTCTTTCCATTGCACGAATTGAAACATTCATTATTTGTTTTATATAACTCATACAAAGATTCTTTCCATTTTATGCATTTCTAAGGCCAAACAATGGTAAACATCAGCACAATTCAAAACAGAGTGCTTTTTTTATTTTCCATTGCACGGGTCGAGTGCAATTGGAAATAAAAAATGCACTCTCGTCGAAGAGTTGAAAATGGAAAAAATGATGAACATCCTTCAACCAATCAAATGACTAGAATCTTTGTATGAGTTATATAATATCGGCTGGCCAAGAAGATGGTCATCCGCTAATAGTATTGGCTGGTTACCAAGAAAACCTGATAAATGGTTATCGGATGGTCATCCGCTAACTGTTCATTTGCATGTGAAAAAGTTATCCGGTAGTCATCCGCTAATAGTATCGGCTGGTTACCAAGAAAACCTGTTAAAATGGTTATCGGCTGGTCATCCGCTAATAGTATCGGCTGGTTACCAAGAAACCTGTTAAAATGGTTATCGGATGGTCATCCGCTAATAGTATCGGCTGGTTACCAAGAAAACCTAAGAAAACAGTTATCGGATGGTCATCCGCTAACTGCTCATTTGCGTGTGAAATAGTAATCGGTCATCCGCTAACATAGTTGCGGATGGTCATCGGATGGTTATCGGGTAGTTATCTGCTATATGCCTTATTTTTTTGCTATGGGTAGTGATGTAGAATTGTTTTTTAGAAGACTGAGTGAAATGCTGTAGCTTTCCAATGGTTTTCCGATAGTAACGTGGTTGACCTTCTAAGACATTATATAACAACCTTACTTGATACATTGCAAAATTAATCCAAGGTTAACAGCAGAGTTTCGCTAGAAATAACCAAAGTGGAAAAATCTCGTAGATTTCCGCGAGAATCCTTGGTATTCAATTTACATAATTTGTATTTTCAAAATCGAAATAGCTAATTGTATATACATTGGCTGTTATATGTCACTCAATGTTATGATTTATGATTTCAAGTGGATTTGATTACGTAATGCCTAGAGACTTTCCTTAACAACGTGTGTGT
>JXSR01S007556.1:12512-24996 GCA_000969725.1 Ophiothrix spiculata
TTTCATTGGTATGTTTTTTTCGTCCATGTCAAAATGTTACTATTTAAAAAAGTAGGTTCGTACTTAAAAAAAGTTATAGCGCAATATGCGTACCCAGCTGTGCATAGCGCGTGTAAAGACTTCGGATCGTCAGACGTCGTGCGATGAAATCGCTTTTTGAAATCGTTGGACTCTGATTACACCATTAGAGTAAGTTTAAGCGAAAAGACGCTGTCACTATTGAGACAAAATGCTAGATTTGTTCAATTCAGTAGAAAACCATGTTTTGCAACAACATCAGACGGGGAAAAAAGTTTTTCTTTTTTGTCAACAACTGACCTTAATCAAAAATCATAACTTGTCTGCCAGCAACAAGAGTTTTATTTATGCAGATGAAAAGGTTTGACCAATAGACCAAAATACGTCATTTTATAGGAATGGTCTCTGAGTGTGATAATCTAAAAATCATTTAGATTATAAGTCTACAAAACTCGTTATTTCTAACGTCTTGTTTCATTTGATCTAGGATATGTGACAGTCGTCAAAAACCACGCATAAGTGCGTGTTAATAAACTTAAAGTTGCTTCTTTTAAATTGATTATTTTATTTCGATAAAAATTACTTTGAAGGAGCCTCATCATCATTATGATAACTAACGTCTGACTAGTTTGGTAGGTGTAACGTAGTTACATCAGAATTCACAGGGAATGAAAAATCCCCCTTTCCTCTTCTCGCTGTAAGTAATCAGGTTTTGTTACATTGAAAAACGTGCGTACTTACTGTCGCTTCAAGCTATGTGTTAACTCTACATTAAGGAGTAGAAAGATTTTAAGAAAACATGCATTGCCTTCCGTATGAAATCCAAACTGTCTTTCTGGTTAGCTCTATGTATTATTAAACTGACTTTAAGGAAAAGTGTGGTTCCTTTTCCTGAATAATGTTTGCAAAGATTTCTTGTATGTAGAATTGGTCGTAGATTTAAGGGTTAAGTACTTATAAACCATTTTCTATAACAAATTAATTGCTAAACCACAATACATTGGTAGTGATATTTGATGTTGACCAAAGTTTGCGATTTTGATCGAATGTCATAAAAATCCTTTGTTTTTTCAATTCGCATTTTGTAGAAAAGTCTTACTTGAAATATTAAATGTAAAACTTTAAACTTTCACTTATTGTTATCTTAAACATAATCAAAAATCAAACAGTTGAAAAGGCTTCACCTAAACATGTTTGTTTTTCCAATTATTGCTGAATTTAAATTATTTTTTGAAGCAAATTCCCCTCAAATTCACCATATTTAATCTGTGATGCAACCCGACCGATCGGAAAAAACATGCACAAACCCCGAAAGACAGGTACATGTATCATCACCTTATTACGAGTACCCAATCGGATGAACAATTATTTCTATATATATATATATATACTAATTATTATGCCAACATGTCAACATTCGATATTTTCTTATAAAAATCAGGTAATTTTTATACTTTCTGTATTATCAGTTTCTTCAATCAAAAATTTGGCTTTTACCTCATTTCGATATTTAAAACGAGAGTAGTAATATTATCTAATTTTTTTATAAGGAACTTATTTTTGAAAGGATACAAATGCCAATTTTTCGTCTTTTTCATAAACAATGTTAAAGGTGCAATTCATGATTTTGATGTGGTCTTTTTTCTAGCTAAATAAAAAGAAGAGTACAACATAAATATATACTGAAAATTTCACTTGATTCCGACCGTTCGTTTCCAACTTACAAGCATTTTCAGCATTTTAAAAATCGCCATAGACTACTGTGTTGTAATTACTGTCGGGGCCCCGACAATAATTAGAAAACTCAATGTTGATAGAGGTGACCTTGAGGGTGAAAAGTGGATCATGAATTGCCCCTTTAATTTGTATTACAATCTAAAGCTTACAAGACGCTGCACGTTTTTCTTTAATGAAAGTTTTCTTGCAAAATGTGAGGTAAATTTCTGAAATCAATCAGAAGCGGATGATGCTATATGCATCTCATGTCAGCAAAATAATACATGTCACTGTAAGCATTAAAGAATTTGATTATTTTGTGTGTAAAACCTCGTAAAAATAAATTAAGCTGAATATCTAATGATAGAGATATCAGAGATATGAATTTTAATTGACGTTTATCATATTGATTAAATGAGATAAAAGATGCTTCCAGCACCTGCCTATGATTGAATGGGTCGTAACTTTTTGAACAAAATCTAAGCATCATAATGTCATATGAAACAGCTCAACATTAACTTGAATTTTTACTTTCGATTCTGTTTTGCTTTCTGGAACAACTTTTTTGTTTGGAGCACAATTGTATTATATGCATTATCCAAAGTGAATTATGTTTTCATGTTTGACTTGAAGCAATATATTCGATAGTAGGAGATTTTCATTTAAACATACAAATTTAATAAATAGAACACCATGAATGCTCGAGGGAATCCACGAGGTAATGCCACAGGATTTTGTGACAAAACGCATTACTATTATATTCTTCGTATATCTTTTTTATATATAGATTGTTCGATAACATGTTGAATCACTCAATGCCAATAAAAGCATGTTTCCGTTATTTGCGTTATGATTTATGTTTCTATTATGTGACTTTATGAAACATGATAATCATTCCATTTTGTTGCATACTATTTCATTTTTCGTGATAGCAAAAATCTAATTGGATAATTTGTCAATGTTCAATTGTGTTTCAACTCACCATAATGAAATTACGGCAATCATAATATTATGCAAACAGCCTTAATTTAAAAATTACTAAAAAAGTACATTGTCTTAATCCCCGACAACCAAGTTCGAAGAAGAAATTGAATATATTTTGAGGTACGAATTGCCCCGATAAGGTCAAAAATAGTGATTGTTTGTCTTCGGTCGACCGACCGTCCGATTTTAGACATGAAGTATATAAAAGTTTTTATATCATTAATAAATATAGTATTGTTCATTGATTAGTTAAACGCTGGTCACATGATTATAAATAGCACCACTGTAACAAAACAATTCTATATTTGAGGGAGCGAGATACTATTTTGATAGTCTCAAGATCACCAAAAAACTTAGCAGCTGACTCGTGTTTTCCCCTAAATTACGTATGCTCAACCAAAATTAAACTCAACTGCCCTCTTGCAGGTGAATGTAGAGCATCTTATGATGTATACCGACCTTGACGTAGAGCTTTTTACCCCCCCCCCACCCCACCCCCGTTAATGCATAACAGGCATATGGACCCATGGTTTTGATCACTTAAAAACACTGTTCTCTACATTATTTATCTTTGGAACTGTAAAGTGATACGCCAACTCAATACATTTCATAAGAAACAAAATAAAAATCCGTCTTTCCGTTTCAAAATGGCCGCCAGATATCTAATTCGTGTCAAATTTTCATTTTTTTCTAAAAATGTCCCGCCAAAAATTGGAAATCTGCTTTCCCCAAGGAATTTTTCAATTAAAATTGGCTCATACTAGCAGATTATAATTACAAATACATTCCTGAAATAAAATTTTTAAAAAATTGTTTCGTTTTGGTTTTAAGGACAAAACAAATTTTGAACAGTGCCATCATTTTACCAGTTTATGCTAATTATCTCAAAAACGACAAGACCGATTTGAATTTTGAAGCATCAAAACATGTGCAACCCCTACCTTGACAATTACATAGAACAGGTTTATTGAGTTATGTTGCCTAATTCACCCTTTCATGGTCACGCTATGCCTGAAACAATAGAAAGTTTGCGAAAATAAGGTTAAGGTTACCGTATGCGATAACCTAACTGTAAAATGCATTACGGTTATCGCTACTATAATCGCTAACGCTATTTAGGAAGCTAACCTTAGGGACTGATTTATAGATATGCATGAGGAAGTTTATAATTTCTAGTCCCTAATGCTATGCGTGCGCATGTGGCAATGAAATCATGAAATCATGAAATTAATTTGTACCCCGTTGTGATCACTGAGCGTGAATAACTGTAGTATTTTTGTTCTGATCAACATCATTCGATTAGTTTTGCCAGAAATGAGAGCATAGTATGTGCGCCATAACAGTTTAACGTATGTCTCACTTTAACTTAGCGAGAAATCTAGCTATCCTATACGTTATTTCTTCATCCATCGGATCAATAAACGCTATTTTTAAGGATAAGGTTACCGATTATGCAATCGCAACTGGCAGTCATACGCTAATCAAAACACACATAAATCAATGGCAACCACTCAAGCAGTGAATAGTGCTGACCAAATGTCCCAAATTAAGCTCGAAATTCCGGGATTGTACAACGTCACACAATTGTTTTATATCGCTTCAATTATAGGTTACACTTTGTTTTACCATATCTTGATGTCTAAATGGCATAATTTGTATGAATAAAACAACACGAGACGCATATAATAGTGGTGCTTAACGTACAGCTATGATTGAAATTTAGTTTAATAAGGGTTCCGCTGCCGTTATTTTAATAGCTGCTTATTTGCATTTGAAAAGAAATAAGGTTACCGTCCAAAATAGCGATAGCGTTTTTACAACGCAACCTCTCAATTATATTTGACTGCCCCCGGCAAAATGTATCACTAAGTAGGCGACTTAACTTGTTCATTCATTCATTCAATCTTTATTTGTTTTCATCTCATATAATCATGGAAAGAGTAGACTATTTCCATGATATAATGAACAATACTAATTTATAATAATATACTTTTAAATTATACTGCATAATAGTCTATAATGAGATGTGGATGCCATCAAAAACGCAAAGCGTGTGGCAGATGGTACCCATAATAGGGTTACAAGATAGAAAAATATATAACAAGATACATTCAACAATGAACATTTATGACGATATTTTATATGTCTATATAAAAATAAATCAAACTGGTACACTATTATATAAGATATAAAACAATACATGTATTATGCCTTCATAGAAGACTGTTTAAATGTACCACAAGTGATTTATTTCATTGAAAGTAGTATATTGACGTCAAATTAGCCTGGTGCAAGACAAACATTGGACATTAATATAAATATCAAGGTTTATGCGTACTAAATATTGATTTGCAGGGTATTAGTATTGAGTAAGGATGTGCTTTTTAAGATTTGTGTATAGGATGAGGAATTTGGTTGATTAAGACAATATACTAGTATATATTTTTTACTTTTCTCCATTGATAATTGTTCCATAACCAGATTCTGTTCTGCTATTTTTTTTTTAATTTTCATTTTTTCATGTTTGACCATCACTCAACAAATTGATCTATTTACAATTTCATTCGTCAATCTGTGCCATTTAAATATGATCAGAAATGTTGACATTTGATAATAATTGTCATATGTAACAGTATTAAATAACATACTCTACAAGTGATTTAAGGATAACTGTAAATAAACCTATAGACAAATCTATAAAAAGTTGCACTTGGGCGATAGTCTTTCAGAAAAAGTTTGTTTGTTTCTTCTTTATTCTTGGTCCATGTTCAGAGGGAAATTTAAGTATCCCTCCGTTCTCCCATATGGCCCATTTCCATAAAACACATCAACATTTAATACATAAAAATACAATTTTCTTAAAGTTTACAATTACATAAAATATATATATTAATTACACAATAAAATACAATATGCTTTTAATTTATAAACATGATAAAGGTTGACCTATAAAATACCATACATTTACGCTCATTGATTTTTTAAATTGCACAAGATAAATTGAGGCACAATAAAGTTTGACCTATGGAGCAAATATGTCGACAAAATAGTCGCCAACGTTGCAAAAAACACTGGTGTTGATGTGAACAAATCACCAAAATCTACTTATGCTGTTTCGGAGAAAACCGACCAATATTCCTCTTCTCGGTTTAGGCTGCAAGTTTCAAAAAAAGAAAGAAAAGGAAAAATATGATTAAAAACACTTACTTACAAAGTTGTGACCTAATTGTGCTCCAACGCCTAAATTACTTGAGTACTTTACTTTCTAATTATCCTTAGTTTGTATTAAAGTGTGTAACTTAAAGTGCTATCGGCTAACTTTTTTCATTACAATACGTTTTTGGACTATTGTTTGGGAAATTGTATCATAAATTACCCAACAATCTCACCAGATATGACAGATTAACGGAAAACGAGAATATCATGAAGATTCATTCTTTACAAAATCTATATTTATTCACGATCACAACAATAATACAGGGGGAAATTGATGAATTATTTCAGGGGCGTCGGAACTGTATGGGCTTTGGCCGCACCACTTTTAAGCCAAAAAAGAAAAAATTAATAAATTTAATTGATTTTGATGTGCTTTATTATGGTCCTGGTATAAATAACCACAACATAACAATGTACAAATTAGTTTTTAGTAGATGTTGTCTTCTGGGTCTTAGTTATTTCCTTATTCTTTGATAACTGACGGCCCACAGGCCGCACAACCTTTATCAGTGGCCGCACCACTTTTATTTTCCTTCCGACACCCCTGAGTTATTTTCCTATTTATGGTCACTCTAAAGTTTGGTATGTTGGAAAAATATGAGCCATCACTCTTATGTATTATGTAAACCTTTAAGTTTGTATATATGCATGGCCTTTAACGTTTAAAAATACGAAATATCCTGAGCCCTTACTTTACTTTGGGTACAAATTAAACACGACTATTTAAAAAAGTTACCGTTTTAGTCGGGAAAAGCAATGCTATACGATAACCATCTTGACTGATAATTTAATTATACTAAGATATCGCTTATGTATGTATCAGAGTCTAGAAGTAGATTATACTTATAAAAAGTAACAGTGAGAAAGTAAATAAAACCGCGCTAGTCCAAAAACAAAATCAAAATTTCGACAAGTGTATCGTTTATCAAATACAGTAAATGAAAAATTTTACTAGTCTGACAGAAAATTTGGATTTGTGCAGAGTCTTTGTTTGTTTTTTTAATTCAAAAGTTCAAACCGGCGCAATGTTTTTATGTTAACACTAAAGCTCCGTTTTTTTGTTTACTGCAGAGTTTCTCATTTTGGACTGGAAAAATGGTAAAGTACAGAAAAAAATGTATTGTTGGACTAGCGCCGTGCCTATGGTGCCGGACTTGCGACATGTCGTACTAACAGGTGTGACCCCATCATTGGCTATTCAAAATTCAAATCCGCTATCGAACAGAACAGAACCAAATTTAATGTCCCAATCTGTGTCTCGAGTCTCTATGGGTATCAGTATCAACATCAACAAGGCACAAAAATACTTTCTCCTTACCTGTTTTGCTGCGACTTTAGCTTCCTTGTCACCTTTGTACCGTTTTATGAGGGAATTAGAACGTTTAGATTCCGCACTTCTAATCCTCTTCTGTGTTTCCTTTAGAATATAATATGAAGAAAAAAAGCATTACTACATAACTATTATACTAGTAAAAGAAATGATTTTATACCACCCTCTTAAAATGAGCATATTTTTGGAACGCCTTTATCAATGAACTGAACTGAGGGTAATGGAAAAGCGGTAGTTTTGAAAGCTCAGTGCCTTAACAAAGCAAATTGCGCGCGCATATACTGCATAACAAAAGTCAACATGTCTATAGACTACAACATGTCTAAAGACTACAACATGTCTGACGACATGGCGAAAACAAGGTATATTATTCATTTTTCGGTTCATAATTTTTATTTTACCCGGCACGTTACATTTTCAAATCTATAAGTCCTCAAATGACATTCTTAATACATACAATAATTTGTTTAGTTGTTAGAGTTTAGTTAATAGGCTTAAGCCTGATTTTCTCTCTACTTCTTACCTTTTCAAGAATGAACATGAAGAAAGCTCTATCTTCTTCAGTAGTCATGTCGCTTAAACATACAGTTAAGTTTCTGTATTGTTCGAGTGGATCTGGTAATGAGCTCGAAAGTTTCCTGCTACATACGCTCCTCTCATGTTGTTTGGTTTGGAAAAACATCTTAACTATCTTGTGTGAATTCTGTAAAAACAATAATTGGAATTCGAATATTAGCCATTAATTACTTAATCATAGAATTAACTGGCTTTCTTCCGATTACCAGACATCGGTGGCCGGTGGTTATGTGACCATATCATCCACTATCTCTTCAGTTACGGTCCAATATCAACCGGCGGCCGATCGTTGACCACCGGGCAACGCAAGAAATCACAGATGTCATACTAAAGTTTCGGCGTTGCCGCTTCCTTCCGATGACCAGACACCGCCCTGGACCGGTTGTAATATGACCTAGCTTTACAGGGAGATTTTAAGAGAGATAAGTCCTTTGGATCTCAATGTACTAGTACACAGAACAAATGTCGTGCTCGACGTTTTGAAAAGTGACAAACATAAAAGATGGAGCAGATTAAATTCTTGGTAAGCATAAAACACAGATTGCCTTGATTGATCTCAGGAAACCAGCACTCAAAAAGAGAAAAGATGATCAGGCTAGTTACAAAACTTACAACAATCTTGCTTTTTAGCCTAACACCGAAACATCGGTATGAAATCGGTAAGACATGGTGAATGCTTGCGTTGCCCGATCAGTCACCGGGCAGCCGTCGGTTATTATCGGAACATAATGCTATGGTCACATAACCACCGGTCGCCGAGTGGTGCCCGATAATCGGAAGGAAGCTGCAAAGCCGCAACATCGGTATCACACCAGTGAATGCTTGCTTGTGTTGCACGGAAACCAGGTTTCAAGTCCCAAAAGGAACCGCGATTTTATTCATTTTAATAATACATAGAGCTAACCAGAAAGACAGTTTGTATTTCATACGGAAGGCAATGCATGTTTTCTTAAAATCTTTCCACTCCTTAATGTAGAGTTAACACATGGCCTGAAGCGACAATAAGTACGCACGTTGTACAATGTAACATAATCTGATTACTTAAGCGAGAAGAGGAAAGGAGGATTTTTCATTCCCTGTGAATTCTGTTGTAACTACGTTATACTTACCAAACTAGTAAGACGTTGCTGAGGCCCCCGAAGCAAGTTTATTGACAGCACGCACTTGGACGTCTTATCGCACACTCACGTTTTTCGCTTTTTACTTGAAAGTGATGCCAGCGGTGAACTGTTGATGAAAAACAAAGAACATACAATATAATTTTTATATATTCATCTGTTTAAGCTAATACCGTCAGATCCAACAAAATTGTATACAATATTATGTACATATTATACATGTAAGGCTATGTTTGCTCTTAAAAGCCAATCAGACCACTTTATTATTAAACACATATTCTTAGCATAGGTGGAGCATTCTAGTTGTGATTGCCAGTATTCGTTCAAAGTGCAAGTATAGCATGTTTTCGTTCTTTCAAATGTCACTACCACAGGCAAACGCTGTGTCCTCTTGAAAACATTCCATACTGTTTTGGTCGACCTGAACGACATCCAGCACGCGTTATGAAAATATTACAATCGAAATGCATTTGCGGCGTACACTGCACTGACAGTATGCTAACCGTGCAGTGACATTAAAAGAAGTTATTGTAATGATAGCTGGCGGTATTAACTTATGATAGCCTATATCAAAAATATAAAGCCGCAATGATTATAAATTGCATGTATATCATCAAAATATTATTTTGCATAGACTATTGCACGCTTGTCTTCATTTTTTAAGCAGGTTAAACAATCTTATTTTGATTTCATTAGATTGTCTTGTATCTAACACTCTTAGACGATACATACATTAAATTGCTTTCTACTATAAGAAATTTTTAAAAAAAGAGATCTTTGAACATTTTATTCAGTTGTTAAGAATAATTGTCAATGATTTCCACCTTTTAAGATTATTTGGTCCTTTAGAAAAATCATGAAAAGATAAGAAATGTATATATATTTTCCCGATTGTTTTTTACGTATTTATAAATTTTGAGATTTGGTAATGAGTAAAAAATCATGTCCTGTGGCCAAGTATTCTTACTTTTCATGTTTGAAATTGAAAATGAATTCTAACTCAAACATATTATTGAGTAGAGTGAACGGAATTGTATTCATCGTACAAATATTGAATGTTAAAACAAACAAAAATGAAATTATCTTTCGCGACTATATACTGCTAATTTCGATCAAATGACGTTACACGTAAAATTTACAAATGTCCCACGTGTCATATTGAGTAGAATCTTATCCCCACCATACGAAGCAGCACAACGTCAGATTACTTTAGTTTCCTAATGTTGATGCTGTTTTGATTTCGTAGATAACTTTATTCCTTGTAGCAAAATTGTATCAAAAGCATTACCTAAAGTAATTGTGTATGAAAACCCGTCTGCATGTTTGGCTCTAAGCAATGTATTCATTTGTTAGAGATTAAGATTTTGCAAATACAAATGTAAATGGAACACTGGGGAATTCCAATGAGATTTTCCTTAGCATATCTGCCTCATAATGTAAGAACGTAGTATGTACATATCAGATCAGTTACTTTCTTGTATCTTAGATGATTCGTGAAGGATTTAACTGTCAATGCTCTTTCATAATTAAAGAATAACTGAGGCATATGTCAAAACAAATGTACATACAGCCTTCTAGCATGCATAGGGTGGATTAAAGCTTGCGGAACGCATGCGAAACCGCATTGAAAACGGACGGTCAAAATTGATTCTCAGCTTCAACCTAACACCATTCAATCATATGCTTTATTGTACCACTACCTGACAGTACAAAACGCACCGCAACCGCACCGCAAACGGATAAAAGTAATCTGACCTTTAGTCAAATAGTTACCGTATGTTTGTATAGATTGTAAATCTATTATAATGCTGGTTTTGTTGTGTGTCGAATTAGTTGTCAAAGCTTAGTGTAAATTGTATGTCGAATTTGTTGTCAAAGCTTAGTGTAAATGACCACAATTTACGTCAGTGACCAAAGATTAATACAAGTACTACAATGCACATACACATGCTAAATTATTTGACTTGATCCCGTAATTATCCATGCATAAAAAAAATTAACCATTTTACTTTTCCAGGAGATAAAAACTAACTATATATATGTCAACGAACCTGCAAAGAATGCGATATCAAACTGCGACGGTAGATTTTCCCTGACTTCTGAATTCTAAAGAAATTCTTCATCTGTGAAAATAACTTAGCTCTCAGATCAGCGGCCAGTTGTGTTTGGATTGGATTCGTTGAAGTTTTATAACACTACACATTATAGGCGTCCAGTTTTGTTAACATCGATATTAACAATGTCGTGTAGTGTTGATGACATCGCGATATTAAGGACGTACCAACTTACCCGGGGTACCTTCGTTTAGAATTACGTGCTTCTGTTAAATCTGGCAGCAGTGTTGCATCAATTAAACAGTCACACTTTTTTTATTAACTATACCTAATGATAAATACCCAGTACTGAAATTTAGTGTTGTCCCCGTGATGCATGCGTTGTGCAGACATACGTAGATTGCAATAACGTAAGAACAGTTACGGAAAACATCAACGTGTAATGAAGCTTGACCAGATACACCTGCTGTGGAATCTAAAGGAAATGGATGGTACATACAATTCATATGAACTCATTGGATGCTATGAGTAAAGTCGCCCGTAAATCAATCCTACTACTTTCCTGGTTAGGTATATTCATGATACCAAAAAGATAATTCACCATTATTGTGAAAAACTTGAAATTACATTATTTATACTTTTTGATGCCAATACATGAAGTACAATACAGGTAAAGATCAATTATTAATCTGAATTAATCTGTAGAACTTATGACTAAAATCAACATTCAATTAACAAGTAATTTGAGAACTTTAACTTGTTTTAGTAATGTACTCCAAAATCAGACACAGGATTAGGAATTTTCAAAATTGCCTTTTGACTTGAAAATTTCCTACACTGTTAGAACGTTGGGCAAATAATTTACCCAACGTTGGTTCAACTATGAACAACCCTACTTCTGGGTAAATAATTACCAACGTTGCGTAAAATGTTGGCTAATTACCTAACTGTTGGGTAAAAGTTGTTGCTAATTACCCAAATATTGGGTAAAATTTCACCAACAGTTGTTTAATATTATTTACCCAACAATTGGGTTGTTCATAGTTTAACCAACGCTAAATAATTGCCCAACAGTATAACAGTGTATAAAATTTGGATTCACATTTCTCTGACATTGATTTATTTTGTGTGAACACTACATGACCAACAATAAACATTTAGTCTGCATTATGTTATCGGGTATTAATTTTGCAAACCCATTTTTATATGATCAGGGAAAAATAAAAATTCAACCTAGTAAATTGAATTTTCATACAAATGTTTTCGATCGAAAGAGTAAAGAGTAATTAATGATTTAAGGCTACAGTCCCTAAAAACGTCTAGCTCGGCTTAATGTCATGTTTACTGCAAGTTTTTACCTGCTAACACCTATCAGAATATCACAATTTTTGGCATACATATTGAATAGAGTCTCTAGTTTATACATGGAACTTTACTAGTGATTTTACGTCCATTATCAAGGCCAAAATGAC
>JXSR01S007556.1:32361-44379 GCA_000969725.1 Ophiothrix spiculata
CATGAAACATTCACAATAGGCAATCGTTGCATCAATCAAAAACTCATTGCTAAGAGGGCGACATAATAAAATATACATAGGCAATCTATGGTATTGCGCGTAGGCGTGAACCGTTACGTAAACGTGAGTTAAAAATGCTAACGTTTGTGTACCCCGTCCCGTGAAACGTGGTAATCGCAAACTCTCTAATGCAACCAGCATTACGTGATAAAACACATTACGCTAGGAGTTTATACTCTTCGTATCTTATTTGTATATCAATTGTTCGATAAGATGTTGAATCACTCAATGCCAATAAAAGCATGTCTCCGTCAATCGCAATTTGCGTTATGATTTATGTTTCTATTTTGAGACTTTATGAAACATGAAAATCGTTCCATTTTGTTGCATACTATTTTTGTGATAGCAAAAATCTAATTGGATCATTTTTCAATGTTCAATTGTGTTCCAACTCCCACTATGAAATTACGGCACTCATGATATTATGCAAACAGCCTTTATTTAAAAATTACCAAAAAGTACATTGTCTTAATCCCCGACAATTAAGTTCGAAGAAGAAATTGAATATATTTTGAGGTACGAATTGCCCCGACAAGGTCAAAAATAGTGATTGTTTGTCTTCGATCGATCGACTGTCCGATTTTAGACATGGGGTAGACCTATTTATAAGTTTTTATATCATTCATAAATATATCATTGTTCATTGATTGAATAAAAGCTGGTAACATGATTATATTTGAGGGATACTATTTTTGATTGAATAAAAGCTGGTCACATGATTATAAATAGCACCACTGTAACAAAACAATTATTTAAGGGATACTATTTTTGATGGCGACAGTAGTCTAAGTTCATTTCAACCTCTTTGGTACATTAACTCGGGGGTGGCGATTGTTTTTGGCTTCGCAAGCGATGATAAACAATGGCAGCCACCAGTTCCAGAATTTGATCCTAGAAAAAGGAGTGTAAATACACCGCGTTTTCACATCGTTACCGAAGATGAACTGACGGACTCTATAGACATTGTGGACAGCGTCAATGCAAAGAATCAAATCAAGTATGGAATACTGATTTTTGAGGAATTTTGTAAATTATCATGCTTTGAGGTGTCCAAGTGTGGGAAAATATTGGATCCAAAACATGATAATGATAAAATTGGATGATTTCAGCCGATATTTATTGGTCTCGCTATGAGTTTTAAAATATTGGGCTCGACTGCGTCTCGCCCAATATTTTTGCAACTCATAGCTCGACCAATAGATATGGGCTCAATCGATCCAATTTTATACCAGAATCGGACGTTGATAATTTCATAGACTGACGATTCTGACTCGATCGCGGTTGTTTTCACAATTCTACGCTGAAGCAAGGAATAAGAAGGGTGCATTGTACTTCAAGAAATCGATGCCAATGTAAGTATCAGGTATGACATTTAACCTATGAATGAACAAAAATGTATTTAATAAAGAGGTGTGTACACTGAAAACGTTAATTAGTCAAAAAGCATTTCTTATTTGACTAATTAAAAATTAGTCATGCAGAATGATTTTTTTAAAATTCATGATAAAATGCTGCAAATGTCTTTGAAATGTTGAAAAGCAGTTTTTGATTTTAAAAAAATAGTTTCCATCTCTAAATATTCAATTTGTAATTTGGTAATTATTAGTTAATTGATAAATGATAAATTACATGACTAATTAGTAAATATCAAATGCGTCTTTAATTAGTCAATTGACTAACTGAATGACGCAGGACTAACTGAATGACGAATTAAATTACTAATTTCTGATAGATATTTACCATTAATTAGTCCGTTGCGATGACAAATCATGAATTATATTAGTCATTTTGAGTAAATTTCAAAGACATTTGCAGCATTTTTTCATGAATTGTAAAAAAAATTACTCTGCAAGACTAATTTTTAATTAGTCAAATAAGACATGTTTTTTGACTAATTAACATTTTCAGTGTATAACCACATTGCAGTTGAACGATAGACCTTTTTCAATCCAGTGTATTTTCGACCTAAGTCAAATAAATATTTATATTTTTAAATATTTACAAACAATATAACTAAAATATGAAATCCTGCAAATTTGACAATTATTAGAAAAGCAGAAGTATTTTTAAAATGTAATTGAAAACCGAGCAATGTCATGTCTTGACCGATTTGAAATCAGCGGCGATACTTGCAGCCGATCAGTTTTACGCCCAGGGAACTTATAATATATTTTGGGAACTGTCACTTCGTCATTAATCAGCTAATTATTGCATAACTTTGGTACCGTATGGAAATGATATAGCATCCACTAGTTATGAAACTTGTTTATTAATTGTGACCCGTCATATCGAAAGGTACCTTAATACCGGTCATACCCATTTATTGTCCGGGTACCTATATATTTGTATAGTATGTACTTTGTACGTGTATCGATCATACATCAAGGTCACGCTTTACTCCGTTGAAGTCAATGGAGGGGGGACAATAAAATGGATAGGGCTGTACCATTCATTACACCGGCATAGTAAATTACGAGATACAGGCCATTGAACATGTTGAAGCTGAGCAAAAATCACGTCCAAGGTCGAATTTCTAATTTCATCAGAAACGTTACCTTTGAAGTGTATTCTATCAAGTTAATCAGGTTCAAACATCCAAAACATAAGACAAATGTTTAAAAAACCGAGATAAAAATCCTTTCTCCATTGACATTCAACCAGTACAGAAACTTTAAACTTGATTTTCTCAGAACTTTAGTTTTCGGAATCAGCACGATACCTTTTACCAATTTGGATGTAACTTTGTAATCGAACATCCAATAACCAAAAGCAAGGTGTCATTTTAAAGCCTAAAATATAATCTTTCAGATGAAACCAAAAATTCAATTTTAATTTTAGGTCTTCGATATGATGGGTCACAATTTAAATTCTACAAATTCTGTCTTCGAACAACCGCGGATGATGTTTATTATTTCAACCAGTTGAAGCGATTACTTCGCACTGTTCCCATACAAAGCCTTAATTTTTCGCTGACTGATAATAGAAGCAACACGACATAATGTATGTAAGCAGGGGCGTATCCAGGAATTCGCAACCCGGGGGGCACAACCTAATTTTGGCGCCCCCAGAAATTGAACAATGTCCTCCTCACCTCTCCTCGCCCTGGCCCTGTTATACGACACATTGCCAACTGTATCTTGGCCAGGGACAGATGCAGGGCAGATGTCTAATTCATACTTCAAAGGTTGTCACTTTTTTCAATCGAGAAACAATATGTAAGGGGGATGTGGCCCCACAGAAGATAGAAAATTTTGAAATTTTAAAGTGCAAATCACGCCATTTGGCGCATATATTTTTGTCTAATTCATATTTCAAGTGTCACTTTTTCAATCGACAAACAATATGTACGGGGTGTCTGAGGGGGATGTGCCCCCTCAGAAGATAGACAATTTTGAAATTTAAAAGTGCAAACCACGCAATCTGGTGCATATATTTTTGTCTAATTCATACTTCAAGTTTTCACTTTTTTTCAATCGAGAAACAATATGTAGGGGGTGTCTGTGGAGGATGTGCCCCCTCAGAAGATAGCAAATTTTGAAATTTCAGAGAGCAAATCATGCCATTTGGTATATATTTTTGTTCATACTTCATGTTGGCACTTCTTTCAATCGACAAACAATATGTAGGGGGTGTCTGAGGGGGATGCACCCCTCAGAAGATAGAACATTTTGAAAAGTACAAATCACGCCATTTGGTGCATATATTTTGTCAAATTCATGCTTTGGCGCCTTCTTAATTTTTCATTCTCTCTTTTTTTCTTTCTTTTTTAAATTGTCTCTTTTTTTTTTCTTTCCTTTTGCCTTCTTTTTCTTTCCTTTTTGCGCCTATACCTGTTTCTTTAATCTTTTCATTCTTTCCCCTTTCTTTTTCTTTCCTTATTTGCAACCCCTCCTCCTTTCTTCTGTCTTTTCATTTTTCTTTCTTTTTTGCACCCTTCCCTCCATATATTTTCCTTTTTGCGCCCTCCCTCCATCTTTTCTCTTTCCTTTCCTTTCTGCCCTCCTGCTTTCCTTCTTTTTCTTTCCTTTATGCGCCCCTCCATCTTTCTCTACTGTTTCCCTTCCCTCCCTTCTTTCCTCTTTCCCTTTTATGCGCCCCTCCTCCATTAATTCTTCTATCTTTCTGTTTTTTCATTTTTTCTTTCCTTTCTTTCCCCTTTCCTTTTTCTTTTCTTTTTGCGCCCCTTCCTCTTTCTTTTTATCTTTTCCTTCTTTCTTTTTCTTTCCTTATTTGCGCCCCCTTTCTTCTGTCTTTTCATTTTTCTTTCCTTTTTTCTTCCTCTTTTTCTTTCCTTTATGCGCCCCTCCATCTTTCTCTTCTCTTTCCTTTCTATACCTTTTGCGCCCCTCCATCTTTCTCTACTGTTTCCCTTCCCTCCCTTCTTTCCTCTTTCCCTTTTATGCGCCCCTCCTCCATTAATTCTTCTATCTTTCTGTTTTTTCATTTTTTCTTTCCTTTCTTTCCCCTTTCCTTTTTCTTTTCTTTTTGCGCCCCTTCCTCTTTCTTTTTATCTTTTCCTTCTTTCTTTTTCTTTCCTTATTTGCGCCCCCTTTCTTCTGTCTTTTCATTTTTCTTTCCTTTTTTCTTCCTTCCCCTCTTTTTTTCCTTTCCTTTTTGCGCCCCTACCTCCTTCTTTTCTCTTTCCTTTCTACCCGTTTCCTTCTTTTTTCCTTTTTGTGCCCCTTCCTCTTTCTCTTCTATTTCCTTTCTTTTTCTTTCCTTTTTGCACCCCTCCCTCTTTCTTTACTTTTTCCTTTCTTTTTGCGCCCCTCCCTCTTTCTCTTTTCTTTCCTTTCTTTTTCTTTCATTTCTTGCGCCCCTCCTCCTTTCTTCTTTCCTAAATTTTACTTTCATTTTTGCGCCACTCCTTTCTCGCTTTCTTTTCTTTTTTGCGCCCCTCCCTCTTTCTTTTCTTCCCTCTTTCCTTCTTTTTCTGTTCTTTCTGCGCCCTCCCTTTTTCTTTTCCTCTTTTCTCTCGTCTTTTTTCCCTTTGCGCCCCTCCCCCTTCCCCCCTTATTTCCCCCCTTTCTTTCTTTTCTCTCTTTTTTCGCCCCTCCCTCCCTTTTTTTTTCTTTCTTATCTTCTTCTTTCTTTTTCTTTTTTTCTTTTCCCTCTTTTGCGCCCCTTTGATGACCAAGGGGGGCACGTGCGGGCATGCCCCCCAAGATACGCGCCTGGTAAGCATAAATAATATCAGTTCGCTCAGAGCTGCATTTATCTTCGCAGTTTATAAGAGTATAGTAAACATAATGTCCTTAAATGAAATGCTATTTTAAAGAAGGCTTACTTGAGATACAGTGTTTTGAAAAAAGTCAAATAAATACCTTTATACATGTAGAAAATGTACTTAGTATCAAATGTAAATCATTCGCATATCAAAATGACCGTATTTTAAAAAGAAATTAAAACAAAAATTAGCTTCAAACCAATCAATAATTGCGATCTCTAGAGCGGTTAAGTTTTGTACCTACACCCTGGCTATAAGTGACGTCATAATTTATGTTAATCACCCAACACGTGCGTTTTGGACCCAAACAAATGATTATGTCCACTGATCATACGTATATATAACAGAATAGGCGTACGTAAACATACAAATCAGACTGATTTTTCTCGGTTGGAAAACAAAAATAACGGCAGGGTCCCGTCCTGGCTTGTGATCACAACCTTCAGCATAACCAAAATGATAACAGGTCTGCATGTTTTCCCTTATTTTTGTTTTAGACGAATGTTATGGTATCAAATAGGAGTCTGAGTTTTCCCCCATAGACTTAACGTGTGGCAAAACTGTGCACCCCGTTTGTTTGGGTCCAAAAACGCACGTGTTGTGTGATTTACATAAATTATGACGTCACTACTTCCCCGGCGTATACGCCGGTAAAGTAGTGACGTCACATTTATGATAATTAACCCAACACGTGCGATCTGGTCCAAAACAAATCATGTCCTGAGTGGTTCCACTGATCGTATGTATTAACTGTATTAACAGAATAGGCGTACGTAAACATACAAATCAGACTGATTTTTCTCGGTTGGAAAACGAAAATAACGACAAGGGTGCAGTCCTGTGATCACAATCTTCAGCATAACAGGCCGGCATGTTTTCCCTTATTTTTTATTTAGACGAAAGTTATGGTATAAAATCGGAGTCGGAATTTTTTCCACATAGACTTAACGTGTGGCAAAAATGGCCACACCGTTTGTTTGGGTCCAACACGCACGTGTTGGGTGATTAACATAAATTATGACGTCACTACTTCCTTGACGTATAGACGGTTGATCGGTTTCACCCCAGGGAAAGATTACAGGCAACTACCCGCGTACGTTACGCTACAATGGCTAACAATGACTCGAGGAGTCCTCGTAATGTTAAACACGTTTGTTTGTGTTGTAAACCTACCTAGGTCTAACGCCCCTTGACCGCAATGGCGCAATGGCCAAAAATTGGCCAACCCGGTTTTTCTATTTTATTCTTCAAGTTGCGTACATCGACGTTTGACAAGAGCAAGAGCATTAGTTCCACTAACTAAAACATTAATTGCGACGACTAATGGGACATTTGGACTTGAAAAATCGGAGATTTTGTAAGCATTGTTTACATCATTTTGACGCCATCTTAGTCTGTCAAGTGTGTTGAATTCGGCAGTCAAAAATTGGAATTTTGTCGATTTTTGGTACATGAAAGCATTTGATTATAAATTCTTCTTGAGCTGAGTGCTATTTGATAGTGATCACATGTATCTGTTGGTTCAAGAGTTGCATCTGCTTCGTATTTCAAAATTTTGTCGGCGTTTCGCAGAAGTCAATGGCTGTTAGCCCAGACCCAATATGTAATGAAATGGAGTATGGGTCTGGAAGCTCAGACTATGTAAACCTCGTGTTTATCAATTATTATCATCCAATTGCTGTCATCGGGAAAGTCGATTAGGTAAGTTACTATGTTTTGTACTTCAAACCTCAATTTCTCGTATTTTCCGAGTCAAATGATAAGTTTAGTTTGTGACGTAATCTGTGTACTTCGTATAGCAACTGACCAGTCCTTCAAGCATATCTGATTGGGATAACCTGTGTAATAGTACGTTACCGCGATCCGATACTTGCTCTCCGTATGACACATTTTGTTTGTCTTGAAAAACGTTTTAGACCTTCATTCGCATCTGAAACACATATTTTAAGTTTGAGGAATACCATAAAACTTGATGTAAAACTTTTTAAGGCACTGCCTTCTAGAAATCGGACTCTAATTATGAGCATATTTTGTAGAAATTGACACGCTTTCAGTATACGGAAAATACAAGTAAATATTTCTCGTAACATGAACAGATTCTGTTCTGCTATTTTTATTAAGTTTCATTTTTCATGTTTGACCATCACTCAACAAATTCATCTATTTACAATTTCATTCGTCAATCTGTGCCATTTAAATATGAAATGTTGACATTTGATGATAATTGTCATATCATATGTGATGGCTCACCCCGAAAGGGGGGGGGGGGGACTTTGCATGTGATATCAATTTCGATTTTATCGTTTCATCTGTAGCAGAATTTTAAGCTTTAAAATGACACCTTGTTGAAATTGATCAAGGCGATCAAATTTTACAACAGAAAATCTGCTGCCTATTTTCAGATGTTTCTTGAAAGTATTCTGTCGCGAAGTCCCACTTTACGGGGTGAGTCATCACATATGTAACAGTATTAAATCACATACTATACAAGTGATTTAAGGATAACAGTAAATAAAACTAGACAAATCTATAAAAACTTGCACTTGGGAGATAGTCTTTCAGAATATATTGTTTGTTTCTTCTTTATACTGGGTCCATGTTAAGATGGAAATTTAAGTATCCCTCTGTTCTTCCACATGGCCCAGTTGCATAAAAAACATCAAAATTATTTATTATATTAAAAATACAATCTTCTTAAAGTTTACAATTACATAAAAATATATAATATTAATTACACAATAAAATACAATATGCTATTAATTTATAATGGTTGACCTATAAAATACCATACATTTACACACATTTTTGAATTGCACAAGATAAATTGCGGCACAATAAAGTTTGATCTATTGAGCAAATATGTCGACAAAAAAGTCGTCAACGTTGTCAAAATACTGGACCTTAATTTGCTTAATCTAATACACAATTAACAAGACATTAGTGTCTCTACTAAGTTTAAGTAAATGTATATTGATAAATTTGTCAAGCTTCAAAAGTGGGCAATAAGAACTGTGTCAAAAAGCCCTTACAGAAGTTATACTGGGCCATTATTTGCAAATTATGATATTCTTACAATACATGATATGTATACACTAGAACTAGGTATATTTATGTACAAATACTCTGTAAATGATCTTCCTATAGCATTTAAGAACTATTTTACAAAACGCTCCGATGTCCATAACTATCCAACAAGACACGTCAATGACCTTAATATAACAAATTTAAAAAAAAATCATTTTCTGATCAAGGAATTCGTTCTAGTGGCCCCATCCTCTGGAACTCACTCCCTAGTTCAATAAAATAAATAAATACTGTCAAACATTTTCGAAATGCACTTGAACAATCTCTCATAAAAAAGTACAACATAATTTGCAACGTAAATAATATCCAGTCACAGCATTTTGTGTCTCAGGTTCGTCGATTTTTGAGCCTGTCCTTGTCTTGTCTTGTTTTAATCAGTGGTCAGGCTAGGACTGTAGTAATTTATGTTACCAAGGGGTAGACTTCTTACAGGCCTCTTTGGCCTTCCAGCCTATACTCCTCCATATGTTTGTATTTTTAATTCTGTTTGTGTTGTTTTGCTGTAAAAAAACTTGGTTTCTTTTTATATGGAAATAATAAATATGAATGAATGAATGAATAAGTAGTTTGCCAAAATCAAAGAACTTTAAACTACCTAATCAAGTGACTAACCACTGACTCTAATGTGTTGATGAAACAAATCACAAAAATCTAGTTATGCTGTTTCGGAGAAAACCGACCAATATTCCTCTTTTGGGTTTAGGCTGCAAGTTTCAAAAAGAAAAGAAAAGAAAAGTAAGAATATGATTAAAAACACTTACTATTTAGTCATGTTTATTTCATCATTTGAACAAAGAACAAGAGAAATAAAGTCATACACTGGATTAATTATTATCGCTTATGTATGTATCAGAGTCTTAGTGCTAGTGGGTGTTATACTTATATCGAAATAACAGTGAGAAAGTAAATAACACTGCGCTAGTCCGAAAAACATAAAAATTTCGACAAGTGCATCGTTTATCAAATACAGTAGGTGAAATGAGAAATTTTACTAGTCTGACAGAAAATTTGGATTTGTGCAGTGTCTTTCTTTCTTTTTTTAATTCAAAAGTTCGAACCGGCGCAACGTTTTTATGTTAACACTAAAACTATGTTGTTTGTCTACTGTAGAGTTTCTCATTTTTGGACTGGCAAACCAGTGTAAAGTACAGGAACATAATGTATTGTTTGACTAGTGCCGTGCCTATGGTGCCAGACTTGCGACATGTCGTACTAACAGGTGTGACCCCATTATTGGTTATTCAAAATTCAAATCCGCTGTCGAACATAACAGAACCAAATTTAATGTCCCAATCTGTATCTCGAGTCTCTATGGGTATCAGGATCAACAAGGCAAAAAAAAAATATTATATTTATTCTTACCTGTTTTGTTGTTACTTTAGCCTCCTTTTCACCTTTCTTATAGCCACCTTTGTACCGTTTTATGAGGGAATTAGAACGTTTAGATTCCGCACTTCTAATCATCTTCTGTGTTTTCTTTAGAATATAATATGAAGAAAAAAGGCATTACTACTACTATACTAGTAGTAGAAATGATTTTATACCACCCTCTTAAAATGAGCATATCTTTATTGGAACGTCTTTAGCAATGAACTGAACTGAGAGCAATTCTCTGTGTGCTAGAAATGGAAATGACATCAAGGGAGAATTTGTTGGTGAGCTTTGGCCCGAATCATGGTATTTGGGTAGAAGTGAAGTTGAATTTGGACGGGGCGGTTCGAACTAGATTTTGTTGAATTGAGTTTCAAGTTAGATTTTGTCTTTGACGTTACCGATATACAGCGATAAGTTATAAGAATTAATGGAAATGGGAGAAAGAATGATAATTAAAGGGTAAGAAGCAAAAATTATTTTGGAAAGGGAGAAATAAACTCATTCCACATACTATTGATGCTATTAAAACATGAGATTGGTACCAAAGTTTTAGGAAACGGTTTCTTACATTTTGCAAAGATTCCTGACATTCTTCAAGTGGCCTTAAGGGTATTGTAAAATGTTGCTCCAAATAATGTTTATTGGTAAAGTCAAAAACGTAAGATGTATCAAACGTATTTTTGCGATCTTGTTAGAAAATGACTTGATGTCAAATTTTATGCTTTTTTACTGGAACCTAATACAGACTGTTATATAGTGCACATTATGTGTGACCTGCAGGACGTGTAAAGAGTAAGGGTACATTGTATAGACCAGTTGACCGATGACGTAAATTTTTACTGTTTTGCCTGGCAATATGCGCGCGCATCATTCAGGAACTATATAAGATGTACGTTTTGAAAATTCCTGCCCCGATTGAATGATTGCATAGAAAGACATGGAAAAGCGGGAGTTTTGAAAGCACGGTGCCTTAACAAAGCAAACTGCGCGCGCATACCGGCAAAACAATAACAAAAGTCAACATGTCTATAGATATGTCTGACGACATGGCGAAAACAAGGTATATTATTCATTCTTCGGTTGATAGTTTTTATTTTTCCTGCCATGTTACCTTTTCTAATATTCCTAATAGTACTACAATAATTTGTTTAATTGTTAGAGTTTAGTTAATAGGCTTACGCTTGATTTTTTTCTTCACTTCTTACCTTTTCAAGAATGAACATGAAGAAAGCTCTATCTTCTTCAGTAGTCATGTCGCTTAAACATACAGTTAAGTTTCTGTATTGTTCGAGTGGATCTGGTAATGAGCTCGAAAGTTTCCTGCTACATACACTCCTCTCATGTTGTTTGGTTTGGAAAAACATCTTAACTATCCGGTGTGAATTCTGTAAAAACAATGATTGAAATTCGAATTTCATTATTAGCCATTAATTACTTAATCATAGAAATAAATGGCTTTCTTCGGATTACCAACAACCGGCCGCCGACCTTTGACCACCGGGAAACGCAAGAAATCACCAATGTCATACCGATGTTTTGGCGTTGCCGTTTCCTTTCGATGACCATAACACAAAGATTGCCTTGATTGGTATCTCAGGAAACCAACACTCAAAAAGAGAAAAGATGAGGCTAGTAACAAAACTAACCACAATCTAACCTTTTAGCCCAACACCGAAACATCGGTATGAAATCGGTATGACACCGGTGAATACTTGCGTTGCCCGGTCGGTCACCGGCCAGCCGTGGGTTATTATTGGACCATAATGCTATGGTCACATCGCCTGATAATCGGAAAGAAGCTGCAAAGCCGCAACATCAGTATGACACCATAGTCCAATAAACTTATGATGAACCTGGAACAAATTGCAACAGAAGGTTTTTTTGTTTCAACTTGTTTGTATGGTCCCTATGAACATTATATCCAAAATCCGACACCGGGAAGTAGGCTAATTAGCATAAATCCAAAATGGCCGCCAAAATTCCCACCAAAATACTACATTTTCATTATAATGGCTTAAAAGTATCTTGTAAAACATTTTTATGTTCAAAATTCTTATTGGAAAATGGCTTCTGGAGCTATAACAAATACATCTGATTCCAAATTATGTCATATGCATATTTCAAATTCAAAATGGCTGCCAAAATGGCCGCTAAAGTAGCTAATTTTCATAAAACACGACCAAAACAACAATTAAACTGCCTGATATCATAAATAATCGACAGGAAATAACATTAAAGGTTACAAGAAGATCATTTACTCCCTAATTATACTG
>JXSR01S007557.1:88345-102595 GCA_000969725.1 Ophiothrix spiculata
TTTAAAATCTATAAATCTTGTTGGGTCAAGAAAAGACAAACAAATTTTCTTTCATGACTTTTCTTGAAGTTTGGTATTTACTGAAAAAAATCCGAAAAAACCGAGGGTCTATTTAGTTTGGATCGACAATAGTTTATCTTTGTTTTATATAGATGATCTAATAAGCCTAGTATTATGTTACAGGACATTCATCAGATTGATAATCCTGTTTAGGGGCGCACCATTAGACTTCCAGGTGGTGATCTAAGGTTTTCCGAAAGAAAAAAAATACTTGACTCAGTATGTAAGAGAAAAAAATAACTTGAACTACATGAGGAAAAAATAACTTGCCCCTTATGACCCACTATTAACTATAGGGGTTCTGGGGCGAAGCTCCAGGAATTTTTTTAGATTTATGACTAAAAAACTTGCTTCCATGGATTTTATAAAGTAAAAAAAAAAATTGTTTTGAAAAATTTTGCGAATTATCTCGAACCTAAACTTCAGGCCACCCCCCCCCCTGAAAGTCAAATGGTGCGTCCCTTACTGAATGAAAATACTAAGAATTGGATAAAACTTCTACCTGGGTGCAAAATCCAATGTCCTTCCTTGCAGTAAACCCACCAGCATGATAAGAGAAACACAACAAGGCAAGTTAATACAAGTGTCTACAATTACGCAACCGACATGCCTCTAGCAAATTGATGAACGAGCGGTTTTGTAAAGTTCAGTGCAGGTGAAAGTAACTGTATCACGTACTTTTGAACTGGGGAAGAAAACAGTCAGGGTTGAGCACGAATTTATAGAATACCCCGAAATAGGTAATTTGACTTATCATTTAATTACAATGTACAATGACACACTTTTAACAACTTTTGGAAGACTATATGAGATCTACAAGGCGATGTTTCAAATAGGTTTATTACAAAATGGCAACCCGAGGAACACTTACCTTCGGTACTTAACTAAAGAATTTTACTCTTCATCTCAAACCATTGTCAAAAAGTGCTGCTTGTCAGTTGTCGGTATTTCACATAAAATACGATTAATTGTATCTGCGTAGTACAAAATCCGATTCATGCTCCTTCAATACACACATCGCTTTACTTAATTGCATACGATTACAAACAAATGAGAATTATTAATTCGAAGCAATTTTGTTAAAACAATTATTACAAGACGGGGGAGAGATATGCAAAAGTGTCAGGCTCTTGAAAGAACAACAATGTAGACTAAAGAGTTTGCAATTTAAATAATAATGATTATTTTGCAATATGCAGTTCTAAAAATATTTGCACTACTATATAATGCTATATCGTTGTGCATTGCGTTGCCCGTCTTGAATGACCCATGTTTAGTCAAATTGATCAAAAATGAATCATCATTGAACTGTTTTAACTTTTATATATATATGCTACTATTATAAATCGAATATTTCGATACTCATGTTGATAAAAACACTATAATTTTAAGCATAAAACTATTTGGTTTTTATAATATAAAACAAGAGTCAAATACTACATACGTTTCTGCTTTCGAAACGTCTGTTTATATAGCATGTAACCTACACACGATTAAAACGGACAATATTTCTGCGCAAATTTTTGTTACTTGACTGAAGTAAGATTTAAAAGTCTGGTATTTGTGTATAGAAATATGATTTGAGAAAAATATTTTCTTCGTCTGCAATAAGACATGCATTACTCAAATCAGTAGAAAATTTGGAACTATATGTTAGAGCTAATTTATACATTTACAAATAGCTGGTTAATACGCATAAAATAGTTCGTCCGGAAATGGTAAAATTATACAATGGACAAGCTGACTTGAGGTCAATGTATTCCAAACAACCATTATCATTGGACAACTGTATGTAATTACATACTTTGTTATAGCAATAATTTGCTCTAAATGTCCAAAATAAAGTGATCCGGAAAACTACTCATATATTTGATCCTGGTGTATCTGTCACATTTCTTACATCTTTCTTGCGTTACCGTTAAACCGTTAGATTTATACTGGTACTCTTATCGTGATTATTATTCAATCTGTCAGTAAACAATCTCTTATGAGAACACCACAATAGATTGGCCCTTTTCACTCTCGGTTCACCTTTAATTTCGAATGTTACATAAGTTGAAAAGCAAAAATATTTCGGCTACAGAATCATCATGGATTTGTTTTTTATTCTTTTAACTCTAACGTATTTGGTTAAATATCATTCATGTTCATTCAGCAAATAAATTATGAAGACTCCAGCAGATTCTTTGTCCGTTATTACCCATCAATTACATGTGCACTTACTTATTTTCTCTAAGCTAATAGTTCTATATTTATTAATAATATGAACGAGACTTTGATCTGACTTTCAGAAGAACATGAAAAATGTCAGAGAAGAAAAATGGAATTTGATGCTTCGACTTGAGCAAAGCCTTAATCATAAGCGTGTGTAGAGAAGTGAAGAGAAATGTGGATTTGAACTGAATGCATATAGATTAATATTTAACGCTTCAATACCATCTGGTCTCGTTAGCCCAGTGGTAGAGCGCCCGTCTAGCAACCGGGAGGTCCCAGGTTGGAGTCCTGGTCGATGCTTGTTTTTTTTTTTTCAAGTCTTGACCCCGGCGAGGGAAAGAATAAAGATTTGCGCACATTGCACCTCGTGAACTAAGTATTAAATTTATCATATTTATTTCGCTAGAAATAATTCGTTTCTCTGTCTAATGCTTCTCGCTAGATAAGTGAAGAGAAATGTTGATTTGAACTGAAGGCCTACAGATTAATATATAACGCTTCAATACAATTTGGTCTCGTTAGCCCAGTGGTAGAGCGCCCGTCTGGCAACCGGGAGGTCCCAGGTTCAAGTCCTGGTCGAGGCTTGCTTTTTTTCCAAGTCTTGACCCCCGCGAGGGAAAGAATAAAAATTTGCGCACATTTAACCTCGTGAACTAAGTATTAAATTTATCAGAAAAATATGTAATATTCTTTGTCATCTTCTCTTCTACTACAAAACATAATCATATTTCATTCTTACATCATCTGCATTGTGAAAGGTGATATCAGGTACTAGTTATGAAGGCATATATCTTTTGCTATGGGAGCTGTAAATCAGCGTGTAAGTTTACAACTACAAAACTTCTTCAGATTCTACTAGTTTATCTTTGTTTTATATAGATGATCTAATAAGCCTAGTATCATGTTACCGGACATTCATCAGATTGATATTGACAGTTTTCCGAAAAAAAGGACTTGACTCACTATGGAAGATAAAATAATAATTGATTTGATTTGATTTGAATTTATCAGAAAAATATGTAATATGTAAGGCCACCACCCTGTCGATTGCGGTCTTTTCTAATAACAGAGAACTCGGGAATACTAATCTCATTGTCAGTAACAGAGTGGTCCAACCAAGTTTCTGTAATCATTATTACTTTGGCTCTACAATTTAATCCACTGCTTGGGAAAAAAATAATTTGAACTACATTAGTAAAAAATAACTTGCCCTTTATGACATACTATTAAATACATGGGTTCTGGGCCGAAGCTCCAGGAATTTTTTTAGATTTATGACTAAAAAACTTGCTTCCGTGGATTTTATAAGTAAAGAAAAAAAAACTTGGGGGGAAAAAATCTTAACTCGACCTAAACTTCCAGCCCCCCCCCCCCCCCCCTCCCCTGAAATTCAAATGGTGCAACCCTTACTGAATGAAAATACTAAGAATTGGATAAAACATCTGCCTGGATGCACAATCCAATGTCCTTCTTGCAGTAAACGAGTAAACCCACCAGCATGATAAGAGAAACACAACAAGGCAAGTCAATACACGTGTCTACAATTACGCAACCGACATGCCTGCAGCAAATTGATGAACGAGCGGTTTTTGTAAAGATCAGTGCAGGTGAAAGTAACTGTATCACGTACTTTTGAACTGGGGAAGAAAACGGTTAGGCTTGAGCACGAATTTATAGAATACCCCGAAATAGGTAATTTGACTTATCATTTAACTACAATGTACAATGACACACTTTTAACACTTTTTGGAAGACTATATGAGAGCTACAAGGCGAGGTTTCAAATAGGTTTATTACAAAATGGCAACCCGAGGAACACTTATTTTCGGTACTTAACTAAAGATTTTCACTCTTCATCTCAAACCATTGTCAAAAAGTGCTGCTTGTCAGTTGTCAGTATTTCACATTTGATACGATTACAAACAAATGAGAACTTTGTTAAAACCATTATTGCAATATTGCAAGACGGGGGAGAGATATGCAAAAGTGTCATGCTGTTGAAAGAACAACATTGTAGACTAAAGAGTTTGCAATTTAAATAATAATGATAATTTTGCAATATGCAGTTCTAAAAATATTTGCACTACTATATGATGCTGTATCGTTGTGCATTGCGTTGCCTGTCTTGAATGACCCATGTTTAGTCAAATTGATAAAAAATAAATCATCTTTGAACTCATTTAACTTTTATATATATGCTACTATTATAAATGTTGATGAAAACACTATAATATTAAGCATAAAATTATTTGGTTTTTATAATATAAAACAAGAGTCAAATACTACATACGTCTCTGCTTTCTTAATTCTATGGTTTATTACGCTTCTAAAATTACTCTTATTACTTTTATATTTTATCAGTTCAAAATTATAAGTACTTTTATGTAAAATGTCTTGAAGTTAACGCAAATTGTCATCTTGTCCATTTTGATAAGCTATAATATGAAAATTACTATGAACAGTATTCTTATATATGATAGGGAGGTCAATAAATTGCCCTCGGTTGTTATTTGATTAAATTAAACTGGTCTCCGCCAGAATGGGCATACTAAAAAAAGATGAGTAAACTACTAAGACGTCAACATGCTGTACGTGCTTATAAATAACCGATGTATCAATAAATGGTGACATGATCTTAGTACGAGGATCCACAGCCGATGTAGACAGGGTTAGACGTTTTCTGCATGCCTGGAGATAAATGTTTTTCAAGCCGCGTGTTATATTTTAACCATCCTCAAGAAAATGTAGATACCTGTCGGTAGCGGCAAATTTTGTACTCGGAACTAAGAACATCAAAAGTATATTTGTGACCGTTCAGCCCGTATGAGCAGTAAATGCCAGAAACTTCATTTTGCGCTACAGGTGAAAATACATGTCAAGGTCGTTATTTGCTTAAATTGATTTTTTGACTGATTCATAATTCTAGTTCTTACTACAAAATACCAGCAAAGTTTCATTTCAAGAAAATAATAGGATATGTGAAATAAATTGGCATATTCTTAAGACGATCAACAGAAAGTATAGGGCTTAATAATCTTTCAACGCGTATATCTCAGTTATATGTTTTACTCCCTGACAACCTTTGACGGACCATAACTTGACTTCTGGAAATCGTGTGAAATTCATTAAGGTGTCATTTTAAACCTTAAAGCATGGTCTTTGCAAATAATTTTAAAAAAGTGAAAATGACAAGAGCTGACATTTACTGCTGTTTTGGGGTGGACGGTCACATTTGTGTAGAGTGCTTATGAAGGAATTCTTATGTTCTGAGCGTTTATATAGGAGGACGTTATGTTCAAAATGTCTATAAACAAATCTAAGTGTTAGAATATGCATGCTGGTGGATCTTAAACAGGAGATGCAAAAATATAATATGCTAAACAGTAAAATAACAACCACAAAAGTTGACCTTAGCTTTTGGCTTGTGCTAAGCCGAAAACGGAGATGTTTCATGTTATGTAAACTAGAAACACTACAATTCAAATCTACCATTATCTAAATATATCATTTACAGACAACTAAAGTTTATCACCTTGTTAGGCTTTCGCCAAGGAAACCCAACTTGGTACTTGGTACCAAGTAAGCTAAAAGAAGCTTATCTTCAACAGGGCTCCACGATGTTTTTAAAATTCAGTTTTGAATGCAGGAGGAAGACCGGAGTACCCGTAGAAAAACCTGCGGAAGCGAGTATGGACTGAAAACCAAATGCACATAAAGCGCCGGGCGCGGAGTTCGAACCCGGGACCTCATTGGTGCAAGGCGAACAGAGGGTATTTGATATTTAATACTTGGTTATACATAGATTATTTGTGTAATTTTTTGCCAGATTTTTTATAATAAAACAAATACTACATGGTTTTATCGTGGAAATAAGGCAACTATTTTCCCTCGGTACTTGGAACAGGCCTACCACCCCTCACCCTTCGGTTTCGGGGTGGTAAGCCTGTACCCAGTACCTCGGGGAAATAGTTTGCCATATTTCCACTCTAACCATGTAGTAATTGTATTAACTATAGGGGTTCTGGGGCGAAGCTCCAGGAAAATGTTTAGATGTATGACTAAAAGAAACTTTTTTCCATGGATATAGTAAAGGAAACAAAATTGTCTTGAAATTACCTCGACCTAAACTTCCAGCCACCCCCCTGAAAGTCAAATTGTGCGTCCCTTACTGAATGAAAATACTAAGAATTGGATAAAACATCTGCCTGGGTGCAAAATCTAATGTCCTTCCTTGCAAAAAAACACCACCATGATAAGAGAAACACAACAAGTCAATACACGTGTCTACAATTACGCAACCGACATGCCTGTAGCAAATTGATGAACGAGCGGTTTTTGTAAAGATCAGTGCAGGTGAAAGTAACTGTATCACGTATTCTTGAATTAGGTTAGGCATTAGCCCGAATTTAGAGAATACCTCGAGATAGGTAATTTGACTTATAGTTTAACTGCAATGTACACTGACACACTTTTAACACTTTTTGGAAGACTATATGAGAGCTTCAAGGCAATGTTTCAAATAGGTTTATTACAAAATGGCAACCCGAGGAACCCTTATCTTCGGTACTGAACTAAATAATTTTACTCTTCATCTCAAACCATTGTCAAAAAGTGCTGCTTGTCAGTTGTCGGTATTTCTCATAAAATATTTTTAATTGTATCTGCGTAGTACAAAATTCGATTCATGCTCCATCAATACACACATCGCTTTACTCAATGGCATGTAGTAAATACTATTTGATACGATTACAAACAAATGAGAATTATTAATTCGAAGCAATTTTGTTAAAACAATTATTGCAAGACGGTGGAGAGATATGCAAAAGTGTCATGCTCTTGAAAGAACAACAGTGTAGACTAAAGAGTTTGCAATATGCAGTTCTAAAAATATTTGCACTACTATATGATGCTATATCGTTGTGCATTGCGTTGCCTGTCTTGAATGACCCATGTTTATTCAAATTGATCAAAAATAAACCCTCTTTGAACTCTTTAACTTTTATATAGAGTTTGCAATTTAAATAATAATGATAATTTTGCAATATGCAGTTCTAAAAATATTTGCACTACTATATGATGCTGTATCGTTGTGCATTGCGTTGCCTGTCTTGAATGACCCATGTTTAGTCAAATTGATAAAAAATAAATCATCTTTGAACTCATTTAACTTTTATATATATGCTACTATTATAAATGTTGATGAAAACACTATAATATTAAGCATAAAATTATTTGGTTTTTATAATATAAAACAAGAGTCAAATACTACATACGTCTCTGGTTTTTTAATTCTATGGTTTATTACGCTTCTAAAATTACTCTTATTACTTTTATATTTCATCAGTTCAAAATTGTAAGTAATTTGATGTAAAATGTCTTGAAGTTAACGTAAATTGTCATCTTGTCCATTTTGATAAGCTATAATATGAAAATTACTATGAACAGTATTCTTATATATGATGTGAGGTCAATAAATTGCCCTCGGTTGTTATTTGATTAAATTTAACTGGTCTCCGGCAGAATAGGCATACTAAAAAAAAAGATGAGTAAACTACTAAGACGTCAACATGCTGTACGTGCTTTAAATAAGCGATATACCCATTAGTGGTGACATGATCTTAGTAAGAGGATCCATAGCCGATGTAGACAGGGGTTAGACGTTTTCTGCATGACTGGAGATAAATGTTTTTCAAGCCGCGTGTTTTATTTTAACCATCCTCAAGAAAATGTAGATACCTGTCGGTAGCGGCAAATGTAATACTCGGAACTAAGAACATCAAAAGTATATTTGTGTAAAGTGCTTATGAAGGACTTCTTATGTTCTGAGCCTTTATATAGGAGGACGTTATGTTCAAAATGTCTATAAACAAATCTAAGTGTTAGAATATGCATGCTGGTGGATCTTAAACAGGAGATGTAAAAATATAATATGCTAAACAGTAAAATAACAACCACAAAGGTTGACCTTAGCTTTCGGCTTGTGCTATAGCCGAAAACGGAGATGTTTCATGTGATGTAAACTAGAAACACTACAATTCAAATATACAATTATCTCAATATATTATTTACAGACAACTAAAATTTATCACCTTGTTTAGGCTTTCGCGAAGAAAACCCAACTTTGTACTTGGTACCAAGTAAGCAAAAGGAAGCTTATCTTCAACAGGGCTCCAAGATGTTTTTTTAAATTCAGTTTTGAATGCGGGAGGAAGACCAGAGTACCCGGAGAAAAACCTGCGGAAGCGAGTATGGACTGAAAACCAAATGCACATAAAGCGCCGGGCGCGGAGTTTGAACCCGAGACCTCATTGGCGCAAGGCGAACAGAGGGTATTTGATATTACTTGGTTATACATAGAACATTATTTGTGTACATTTTGTCAGACTGAGAATGTTTTGCACCGTTGATATAGAAAAGGGCAATCCCGGATGTGCTATGTTTGCATGTTTATTAACTACACAAAGTTTCACTCTAAAAATTATTTTTACTCTTTGTTGAGTAAAAAGGTCACATCTCATTGTTGAGTAAAATCTTACTCAACATTGAGTAAAATCTTACTCAACATTGAGTAAAATCTTACTCGGTTAAGTCAATATTACTCAATGTTGAGCACATCTTACTCAACGTTGAGCAAAGTTTACCCAACGTTGAGTAAAGATTATCCAACGTTGAGTAAGATTTTACTCAACAAAATGAGCTGTGACCGTTGAGTAAGTTTTTACTCAATAAGAGTAAGATAATTTTAAGAGTGTTTAGATGTAACATGAACACATATTGATAGTCGACTGATACTTTTTGCAATTTATCCGTACCTTACGAAACGTTCACGATACAAAATGGAATTCGTTATCCAAAACTGAATAAACTGTTAACAAAGGTAAGATATTTTGAAATTTCAACACAGTAGAAAAGTAAATGTTTTCACACCTGATCGAAATTTTGAAAGACAATATGCAATATGGCGCTGACCTACTTAATCATTTGAAACTGAATAAGAATATATGAATAGCATCAGCATGATATTTTGCTCAATTAAACTTTGAAATATCTCTTCTGCAGGGAACACGATTCAAGTTGATAAAATTTGCAATATGAAATCTGAATTATTACTCCTGTGATATTTTTTGTTTATAACTGAAAGTAGTCAGATTTTAAGAATATTGTATTGATATACTTTGAAATATAGCTATTTATGTATGGTTAACGAAAACAATTACTAACATGCCATCTGCAGTATTGTTGTAATTAAAAGTACGAATAATTAGAGAATAAAAGATAAGATTTGTTGTTTTGCCTGTCATCTATCGTCTCATAATGGATGGGCGTACATTTTTTTTTGAGTAATGGGTGCCCCGCAGGGGGTGCCCATTACTCAAACCCTAAATGGTCATTACCATTTAGGGTTAGTGTTAGTGTTAGATTTAATTTAGGGTTAGGGTTAGGGTGTAGGGTTAGGGTAAGTTTTAGGGTTAGGGTTAAGGTATTGTTTTTGATGGGATCTAAAGTATACTTTTTCCAATATTTTTACGATGTTTTGCAATAGATTTTCATCAACTCTGAGTATACCGCTGATATCATTTTGACGTCATTCAATTGAAAGGTGGTGCTTATTTTTATATTGAACAGCATGTCAATAGCTATATATTTTGTGGTCAATGTAATAGGGATAGCATTTTTAGAAAAAGGCACATATGCAAGTTGATGTTTATGTCATCTGTAAATTGAAAAAGAGCACTGAATTAGACTACACCATATCTTTCAAATATTCGAAATATTATTCAAAATAATTAAACAATATAAATAGATTGTACAAAGAAAAAACAACAATTACATTACTAACATGTTTCATGAAACTCACAAACCAATTTAATTTGCTTAAATTTTCTTGGATAATAATTAGACACCTGCGTCAAAAGGTAAATGTCAGTATTAGAAAACTAGTTCATAGTGTTGAATGAAGTGACATTTAATCTAATGATCTCCATATTGTTATAACACTATTTTGTGATCTCCTCATGAATTTGTACCATTTCTGAGTGCTTTAATTAATTGTTATCTCTTTAAACATAGAAAATGTTTAAGTTGAGAAATCGTATTATGATACGTGATGAAAATCATCCAACGTGTCTCTGATTGTTTAAATTGAAAACATATTGAGTGATATTGTCTCCACACGAACTTTACGAATGAAACAAGCTACCCTACATATGAGGGGGTATCAAAAGGTTTTAAAGATCACCAAGAAGAAATACAGCCAGGAACATAATCTTTTATGTGCCACTTAAGTCATCTTTACATATCCACTGTGGAAAGTAACACATTCTCCCACTTAAAACTGACGTTCTTTTAGCCAAACAAAATTCACAGTGTATTTCGCAAAAAATCAAAATTGTCTTGTCGGCCATTTTTTCTCAGGTCATTATGACGTCATTATTTGCCCGTTTTCCATAATTTTGGTATTAATGGAAAGAGACGATCCTAACCTATATACAGGCTATACTAGGTATGGTATCAAACATCTAAACTTTGGGCGTGTCATCATAGAATTACTGGGCTGTAACCCTTCAAAATCAGGGATTTAATCACGCTACGTATCCTTAATTTAAACATGCAGTTTATCTGGTTAGCTGAGGAAGGTTGTTGACATCTATCGACACCTGTATAGAAAATAAGTATGCCATTGATATCGACTTTTGCACCATAATGTTCATAAGGACGATTGCTCATCTTGACAAAAGTCGATATAGCTCCTTTCCTTAAGGGTGATTTTTAAACTTTTTGATGCGCTCTCCTATCGCACGTGCTTTAGATTATACATTAGTTAACCACACTCTAATGGATTTCAAGAAATATTAGCTCAGTATAGCAGGAAATTCCTTCATTAAGTTTTGTTTCTTTTTAAAATATATAGCATTCCCTTCATATATCAAAGGGTCAATTATTATTAAGTTACAAGGAGTTATCGTTATTTCACCTTGATATCAACTTTTTGGTGGTTTGTCGACAATCCTTACAATTATAGTGTAACAATAATATATAATTTTAATAGCACAAGGAAAAAAGACACTATTCGCTAAAAAGAAAGGATATGTAAATTTTACTCTACTTCAGTGTGTAATGCAGTTTCGTCCCAACTCACGTGAGTAAAATAGATCAATAGTTTGAATTAAGAGAAAATGAGTTGAAGCTCCTCTCGGTACTTTAGTACTTTTAAATTTGACATTATAGAAAACAAAATAAAAATATTTTACGCTATACTTTGCTTTAATCAGATAACTATGCATCCTTACGCAAAGGATAATGGCTGGTCTGGCGACATGTTTATCTGTGTCTTGCAATCATTCGATAGATTTATTGTTCCCAAGTGTCATCTTAACCGTAATAAGATATGGATTTTGCTGCTTTCATGTTGTTGTCAATTTGTCTAGAAAAATGGATTAGACTCTGTACCAGAGATCTTCCAGAGACAAGGTTTACACAAGGTCAATTTGTATCATCAATTTAAAGGGACTAGCCTAGATTCCGACTAGTATTAAAAACTTTTGGAAATGCTCAAAATAAAGCTTAAAAGTATAGTAAAATCCAAAAAAGTGCAAAAATTTACACACAAATTGCTCAAATTGGGAGAGCAAACACAAAACGTTTTTAAAACGTTTTCGAAACGTTTATCAAACGTTGTAAAGTTTTTAAAACGTTTTAGTACGTTTTTAAAACGTTATGTGTTTGCAGGGATATATATATTATAAGTAATTTGCAATATACCATTCTTTGATGGTGGTGCGACTATCCTGTGTTTCCTAAATAATAATTTGTTTGGCCATCACAGGTGTTGAAACAAGATCTTTTTAAGTTTTCTTACTAGAAACACCGTTTTCACACCACTTTTTTTCGCCGGCGAAAAAAAAGTAGGTAAAGAATTGAAATTGGAAAACTACTTGTAGGTTATATTACTATAAACATGTTTTATAGATTCGAAGAAAAAATATGTAGGTAAAAAATTAGTGGAAAGAATCTAGACCAGTCCCTTTAAGAATACGACTTTTCTACAGTCAAAAGTAGCTCAAACAGAAAGTCACGCATAGGTCACCTGCAAAAGACAATGTTTCTGTATTTGAAACTTTTATATCTAATATCTACTCTTTATAAGAAGAAGATACTTACACATATTGCAGTTATTAGCAACATTCCGTATACAATGCACACACAACGTTCCTAATTGATGCATGACCCCGAGATATCTTCCCGTGTTTTGGGTATAGGATAATAACTTGCCAAGATCGCTGTATCAAAACTAACCGGCCGATTTTTTTTGAACATTTACCATTTTGTTCATTATTTATTAAGCTTTCATGTGATATTTTTTGTGAACTAAAAAGACAAAAGGGCAAACCTGATTAGGTACATTTTGTAACAAGACCCCGGTCAGTACATTCGCTATGGAGTTTCGAAATAACAACTTTCATTGGCCCATCACGCTCGCATTCTTTAACCTATCAATTTTGAACACACATGTCAATCAAGATCATGAAATTCTTGTTCTCGTGATACCATACTCATTATCATACGATAATTTTAAAGACCTGATAGAGTACATTGAAAAAACACGTAGGCTTGTATTAGCAATGCAAAGATCGCCGTGTAGCCAGGCCCCTGACACTTTATCCCCATATACTTCATAGCTCATTTGATTATCATTTCTCAATAGGCGCTGGTTAACGTTTCTTGGCTGATTGCGTGATCAGTGGCTCCAATTAAAAAAATGAGGACGCATTATGAATAATCCTACTCAAATAAATCCTGACATTGTCCTTTATGTGTATTACGCCTAATTGAATGCAAGTTGTGCAGCATTCTTCAAAATGCGTCCTCGTCTTGTTCATCCTTCATGTAAGACATCATGAAATCAGTCTAGCGTGAAAACGGTTATTAATTATACATGTATTGATTATGAGTCTTTTGAGAAGTCTAACTCATGAATATTTGTCCACATACTACGCTATGATTGGGGCCGTGTTTTGAGCTTAGTGCAGTGTCATCTCTGTTACTCTGTGGTGTAGCGTGCAGTGGACGATAACTGCAATATGATAAGTACAGCGTGTTGTATTCATAACGACTAGAATAGATGTTTGTTTTCACAAGCATTAAAGTATACAGGAATTATTTCTTAGAAACGTGAAATCACGAATTGGCAATAAAAGTAGTCTCTCTCTGTGTATCACGTACTACAATTACACAATAAGAAAAATATAAGACGGCATAAATATGTAAAATGGTAGTTGAATAAAGCTGTACCGGTGTGAAAGTAATCTTAGTCCTCCTGAAGTGGTAGTCCACCTTCAATAGACCATAACAGAATAAGCGTGAAGCTAATGTTGCGTGACAGTTGTTAGCCTATACTTTACTGTACAACCCGGACAATTAGAACGGAGGACTTACAAGTTACATTCTTGCTACAACTGAACTTTGCCGTAGCAGCATTGGCATTGTCGTATGTTTCATAAATGATGCTGATTTGTCAATAAAATTTTACTTGTATGTCTATCCAAACTAGCCGTAAATGCAGTATTCGTAGTGAACCCGTAATATTTACATATAAGTGGTGCTTTGGCAAAATGAGCGGAAAGCCGCGATTTTCAAAATTGAGTTTATGACATATTTTAATTTTCGATAATCTCAGCTTTTGAATTATTATGATATATCATACTTTCTTTCTACAAATTAATCTTCATTTAGAGATCAAAATACAAGGCAGTCCACTCAAAATCTGGCAGTAAAAAATTGTCGCAAATCGATTTAAAAATTACTGATTAATATAGTGTATGATAGCAAAACACGATCAATTACCCGTGAATAATTGCACTTCCCGGCATAATTGACCTTGAAGGGGCTTCACTTAAGAATCCTTACTGTTTTTACTTTTACCCCAGTTTGTCTAATCTACCCCACAAGGACATATAGCATTTTATTTGGCATAGT